>JADRCD010212890.1:0-47661 GCA_019843815.1 Montemys delectorum
ATACACACACACATACACACACATATACACACTCACTCATATTTGTATGTATAAAGTGAGTATATATGTACATACATATTTTTTTTTCCTCTCTGACCATTCATAGATCTACTGCATTACTTCTCTAGTGCTCCTCCATTACTCAGTGGGTCCTTTCTACTTTACTGGATAGTGTGTTTACTCCAAGCTATGCACTCAAACCTAAAGTTTCAGAACCAAGACAGAAACTCATACTTGGGGTAGGCACTGATGCAGAGGTCATGGAGGCTTGCTGCCTACTGCATTTCCCTGTGATGGCTATTTTTGGTTGTCAGCTTGAATATATCTGGAATTAACTACAATCTAGACGTATAGGGCACACTTGTGATGCAGATCTGGAGGCTGGAAAACAGGTTTCCGAACTGGGCCTTCACATGGATATCTTAAGGCATGGTGGTCATGAAAAATCTTCCTAGGAAAGGTAGTACACACCTTTAATTCAAGGAAACTAAGGCAAGAAGATATCTGAGTTCAAGGTCAGCCTAGGACAAAGCAAACTTTAGATCCAGGCATGGTGATACATACCTTTAATCTGGGCTACACCTTCTATTGGAGGCCCACTTCTACGGAAGACCAGCTTAAACAACTAGCCTCATGGGACTGAGCAATTACTAGATCCTAGGATAGGATCCTTCCCATTCACAGCTGTTCATTGTTGGTTTAGTTGGACTATATACTATAAGCCATTTCAATAAATTTCCTTAATATATTAGAGATATTCCATAAATTTTATGACTCAAGAGACCCCTAAGTAAGACACTCTTTATGACTTTCTTAGCCTAATTACTTATAGAACATAGGACTAACAGTACACGATGGGATGGGACGTTACCCCTCATACTAATATCTGATTTAAAAAAAAAGTGTCCTAAGCCTTGATGTTCTAGTGTAGGGGAATGCTAGGACAGGGAAGCAGGAGTGGGTGGGTTGGTAAGCAGGGGGAGGAGAGATAGCATAGGGGATTTTTCGAGGGAAAACCAGGAAAAGGGATAACATTTGAAATGCAAATAAATATTTAATAAAAAAATGCCCTACAGGCTGACTATTTCCTCATATTATTAAGGCATTTTCATAATTAAGGTCTCCTCCACTCAAATGCCTCTAGCTTTTGTCAAGTTGGCATGAAACTGTCCAGCACACATAGTACCTTAAACAATAGGGACATCTCAACTTTGAGGAACAAACAAGGGATATAGTAATGATTTATAATTTTCAGGACTACCTTGTACAATCCTGATCAACAAATCAAAAAGAGCTTCTCATGAGTATTGTTGGAATTTTTGTTAGATGGATTTTAGATCATGAAAGCAACATTGGCAGCTGAAGTGAGATAATTTTTATGTGAACAATATGTGTAAAAGTATACACTATCTTACATGCGTTATATGTATATGACTGTTCCCTTCTCTATTGCTTCATCGTCCCCTCTCCAATAATTGCCCTACTTCATATCCCCATTAATCAATGTTACTCCAGGTTATATAATCACATTTGAAGATTTGGAGCTTTGGAGGTAAGAGCCTCAGATTACAAAGAATGTGTGACATTGATTGTTCTGGGGCTACTTTACCTCACATAATATAATCTTTTTATACTTCCATTTGTTTACCTGAACCATTAATTCTGTTATTTTTCTCTGAGAGCTGAATAACATACTATGATGTATATGTCCCAGATTACCATTATCCAATCTGCGGCTGGTGAAAATTTAAAATGTTTCTATTTCTTAACTATTGTGAATGGAGCAACCAGACACACACACCCCTGAACTCCCAGGGACAAAGCCATCAACAAAAGAGTGCACATGGCTCCAGCTGCATATGTAGCAGAGAATGGCCTTGTCATGCACCAATGGAAGGAGAGGTTCTTGGTCCTATGAAGGCTTGATAGATTTCCCCAGTGTATGGTAACCAAGGGCGGGGTGGTTGGGAGTGGGAGGGTGGGTGGAGGAACACCCTCACAGAAGTAGGGGGAGGGAGGATGGGATAGGGCATTTCCGGGAAGAAGGGAAACTGGGGAAGGGGATAACATTCAAAATGTAAATAAAGAAAATACTCAATTTTTTAAAAGCCATTTTGACTAAAACTTTCATTTTAGAATAAACTCTTCTTTGAGTAAGGGTTGAATAAAGTTTAAGTTCCCAAGACCTCCCTGGGAATTAACATCCTACTGTCACATACTTGTTGTATGAGAAAGAGACATGTACATATTTGTTGGCAAGTTAGGACATGAATGTTAGGCAAGACAAGTCCTGTACTGTAGTTGAATACCCCACCTATATAAATGTGTATATAAACCAGGATAAATGCACCATAAAGACACATAGTTCAGTAAATTCCCTATCCCTCCATCATGATTGGTAGAATAACATTGCACAGATGATTGTGTATTTCAGTTTTTAAAGCTCTATATAACTCTGGCTGGGGAACACAGTTGAGTTCCGAAGACGGACTGTGTCCATGATCAATCTTGAGGTCTTGGCGTGTACATTCAATAAAAAAGCCCTGTTTGACTGAGATTCCTGTCTGAGTGGTTTGTGTGGTGATTCCAAGACCCCAACAGTCACCTGTGTAAAGAATCTGTAAAGATCTGTTTAATACAGTCAATTGGCTCAAATACAAACCAAGGTTATTTGAAATTCAGTGGAGAAACTGCAAACTTGGTATTGATTAGAGATGCAATTATGACTTATGTAATCAGAGAATGTTTACTAACATATTATGTGTTTGCAGTGATGTGTGTATTATATGTATATGTGTTAGCAGGTATATTGGTGCATGTGTGCATAAATATAGGGGATTTTACATAGGTAGATGTCAATATATATTATTGAATTACTCTAATCCTGATTTTACCTCTCTGAGCATCCCTCTAACAGCATCTTAGCATGTGATGAGATAAATGTCTACCTGTCACTCCTAGTCATCTTCTGGAATTCTGTCTGAAGTTTTCAAAAATCTTGTGCATGCTATCACACTCATTGTGTGGATTTTTGTGTCTGAAAATATTATTACCTTGAAGTTATTTAAGATCTCTGATTCCTAATGATCTGGTCCAGAACCCTCTAGGCAGTGTATATTATTTCTTAAGTAAAGTACTTCCTGTTATTTTAGTTATTTGATTTTGAATAGTATTTTTTGAATTAACATTTCAAATAAGGCCAGTCTAGAGAATACAATCATTCTACAATGGTTAAACTCAATAATACAACAAGGCGCTGCTATTTGTCTAAACGTTTGTACATTTCTGGTGTAATTTTTACTGTATCAGTGACATCAGAGTATAAAATTCAGAATGGGATGCCTGTTCAGTGTAATACCAATGTTAATTATACCTATTTGCCAATGTTAAATATACCTATTTATGGGGGAATCCTCCCACATAATTACCCTCAGTGAGATATTATTTGAATCTGAAAATTACTGTAAAATGAATAAACATTTTTGACACACAAATTTATTGCTAATGCATTACTACTTATTGCTAAATCTGAATGCAAACCTAGATATTGAGGGAAAGTTAATAATGCAGACATAGAAACTTTGTGAGGCGTTAACTGGAAGAAGTAGGGAAGCCAAAGCGATGGTCTCATGGTCTTGCAATCCTTGTCTTTCATTTACTTCTGTAACTATTTTAAGACAGGGTACCTCTTTATGTAACCTGTGATGTCCTTAAAGTAATGATGCTTCTCCCTCAGCCTCCCAAGTGTAGGAGTTACTGTTTCAGTAAAATTTTTAAAAACGTATTAACATTTAGTGGACTGAATATGAAACAATTGAACATTTTGACAAATCATAATATTTTATATACTCAGAAACCTATTATTGATACACTAAATTAATAAACACATCATGTTAATAGCCACCAAATTTTTCTCCTATCCTCTTCTATATCATCTCCTCTTCTACCATCATTATCTGGTGCTCAGCAAATCCATGTGCCAATTCCGGTTACCTCTAATATACATACTCGAAGGAAATCATTATGTATGTATTAATTTTGACTGTTTTGACAGCTCATACTAATTATTCAGTGTGTACTCATGTTGCTATGTGTGTAAGTCATTCATCTTATTGTAGAGAACAAACACATATGTTCACATTGAAATAATTATCTCTTCGTTTGATTTTTTTTTTTCAAGGCAGGGTTTCTCTGTATTAGCCCTGGCTGTCCTGGAACTCACTCTGTAGACCAGGCTGGCCTCGAACTCAGAAATCCACCTGTCTCTGCCTCCCAAGTGCTGGGATTAAAGACATGTGCCACCACAACCCGGAGAAATAATTATCTTTTCAATACTGCTATAAGAATCTTCACAGCATAATTCATAAGAAAGAGAATTTATTTTGGCTTGTAATTTGAGCTGTTTTGAGGTCAACTAACTCTACTGATCTGGAACTAGGATAAGGTAGTGCAACATGGAGATGGGATCTTGTTACAGACCAGTCTGCTCTAAACTTGATGACGATAAAGGCAGACAAAAAGGCAGAGGATCAGAGGTAACGCCTTCTACAGTCATAGCGCTATTCACTATCTCTAATCAGAACAAAATCCTAATAGTTCATTGAACTATGTCCTCATTAGTGGATTGTTATATTGATGATAGTAGCATATTTATTTTCCAGTCAGTAGCAAGGGAAACAACTTTCAACATCTGAATCTTCAGAGAGACTGTAATACCAAAGATAATATATATTATATCTAATTTACATGACTATTCAACTATGAATATTTAACATAACAGTTTGATTAACATTACACCTATCTGACAATTTAGATTATTTCCTATTTTTAATTTGTGTGAAAGAAACATTAGTATTCATAAAGCTCTTTAGGAGTGAAATGAAATGTGCTACTAATTAAGAAAAACAATTCGACAGACTTTATTTTTTCTGCTTAACTGTCCATGTTGCCACTTTTACATGGAGAAATATGGTATTATTTGTCTTCTCAATGTTGGATGTTTAAGTATCCGTTATGGTATTTTATTGAGTTCTAATTTGCACTGCTCTAATAATTAATGCCATTTCTATCTCTTCAGGTTATCCCTTGGCATTCATATAATTATCCACATCATTGTGGATTTACTATTGTTTTAAGAATTATTTATGTTTTTATACAATGATTTTATCAGGTACATGATTTTAAATAAATCCATATTTCCAGTTTGTAGAATAGCTTTATGTTTTCTCATGTTGTGCTTCAATGAGTACAATCTCTGAATACTGATGAACTTCTATTATTTATTTATTTATTTATTTATTTATTTATTAAGTTTTTATTGTGCCAGAGCTTCTATGTGTAGCCCTGTCTATCTCTGAACTCTGTAGACCAGACTGTTGTTAAACTCAAAGATCTTCCCGGCTCTGCCTCCCAAGTGTTTTACTAGTTGAAACAATTTAAAATCCTTTTTAATATCAAGTTGTTACAGTATATTTGTTCACTCTGTGAAACCTAAGGGAGTATTGTTAGCAACAACAAAAAAATCTCTTTCTACTTGTGGTGTAGCTGAACCTTACAACACATATTTAATATCTCTGGCTGAAATACAAACACAACCTTAGTACAGACCTTTAATCCCAGACAATGAAGTTAAAGTTAGTTTGTAAAAGGTAGCAACCATGCTTGAAAGTGACGCCTAATTGAGTGGTAAAGTGATGAATCAGATAAAGACTTGACAGAAAAGAATATGCACAACTCTCCAGAGAAGAGAGAGGAAAAGAAAGGTATTTAACAGGAATTGCAGAGGAAGGAGACCGTTTTATTGGGGCAGTTATAAAGAGAGACAAAACTGTAGACACAGGTGAAAACAGGATGAGCAGAAGCTAGAAGGTAAGAACAGGTTGCCAGAGTTAGTTTGAGGCCAAGCAGAGAAATTCAGGAGAAGCTGAGAGAGGCCAGATTGAGTCAGTCCTCTTGGAGGAAAGTTCGAGCCAGAACAGCTGAGTTGAACGAGACAGCCAGAGCTGAGAAAGAACTTGAAAGAGAGAGCTTATTCAGCATTTTCAGGCTTGAAAAGTCTAGATAAGATTATATGGATACTAGAAGCTTCTAGGACTAGGCCTACGTTAACAGATTGAAGCAATAAGCTTCTGAGATGGCAATTAAATCAGGCAAATAAAGATGCTTTTACATCAAGGGTTACTTTACAGTTTAAAGCATATAACTTTAATTTCTTATGTCTCAAGTTAGGTTTTATAGAATTGGTTTCAAAAGCAATTCTGTTCAGGTTTTTTTCCCTCAGGCTGGAAATAGAATGAACACTTTTAGTCTCTCAATTTAGCCATTAGTACCCACCAAAAATCATGTAAAGACACAGGAAGAAAAAAGGAACCATAGGCCAACATACTTTACATACACAGACATAAAAACTCTCAGTAAGATACTTGAAATCTGAATATAGGCATAAATTCAAAACACTATTGTGAAATACACTAGAAAATTAAAAGCTACTCTCTGTTTCCTGAATTGGTACAATTAATACTGTGATAACAACTAGTACACCAAAACAGACTCCAGGCTTATCTCAACTTCAACCAAAGTCTCTTCATAGGAAACTAAATAAAAATTTCTAAAGCTCTACTTCCTCCTTCCAAAACTTCCCATATACCACAACCTACTGTGCTGCAAATTTATAGCTTCTTTTTTCTTTAATTCTAAATACAATAAACATCTTTTGAAAACACAAGGTTAAGAATAGCCATAAAAATCCCAAGCAAACAAATAATGCTGAAGAATTTTTGTACCACATTTTAAGTTATATTAAAGAAACAGTGTAATAAAATGCAGAACGGTATTAATACAAAAACAAATATATTTTCTTTTGTTTTAATTCTTTTTGGGGGGGGATTTTCAAGATAGGGTTTCTCTGTGTAGCCCTGTCTCCTGGCTGTCCTGGAACTCACTCTGTAGACCAGGCTGGTCTTGAACTCAGAAATCTGCCTGCCTCTGCCTCCCAAGTGCTGGGATAAAAGGCATGCACCACCACTGCCCAGCTTGTTTTAACTTTCAAAATAATATTGAAAAATACTCTTCTCCCATACAATATATTCTGATCATAGTTCTCCTTTCTTATACTCCTCCTATCTCTCCAATCCCCAATCCCACTTGTCCCCAGATTTCTTAACTTTTGTTTCCTCTTCAGAAAAGAGCAGTCCTCCAAGAGATGACAGAAAAAATAGAACAGATCAGGATACAGTAAAACAAGACAAAACTCCTCATATGGAGTTTATGTGGCTGGACAACCCAACCCAACAGGAGGAAAAGCATCTCAAGAGTAGGCAAAAGGTCGGAGTCAGAGGTATAACTGTATGCAGACTTAGGAGCCCTACAAAACCACAGAATTAATAGCCATAACTTATGCACAGGATCAGTTACAAAGAAAAGTTATACTACTTCCCTGAATTCCCAACAATATTATTGCTGACATAAGATTTGAAAACAAACAAACAAACAAACCAAAACATAGTTGTCAGCATTTAACAGCCTTGGAAGCGGGGACAAGCATTTTTTATTTTTTATTTTTTTTATTACACAGAAAGTGGGGTCATGAATATGATAAGGTGTGGTGTAGAGAGCACAAGGGAACTTACAGGTGTTGTTGAAAATAGAGATAATTTAAATATATTGTAGTTTTGTATAAAATTCCCAATAACACACAACACAAGGCAGTAGTCTATACTCAAATAATTTTCTAAGTAAAAATTAAAATGGTATATTCCCTAGTCTCTCCTGTAAACCTTCTTGCTGTCATGTTCTTCAACTCCATAGGCATTGTAATTACCTGTCATATTTAAAATCACTTTGTTTAAACATTTGCATCCTAGAAATGCATAAATAATAAGAAATCAATGACAACCAGGTGGAACACACTTCTGTTTATTATCTCCATATTTGTACTTAAATTCCAAACTGCATTATTTTCCTATATATGAACTCTTTCAGAGTTTCTTATGATTTTAGTAGCTTTTCTAAACATTTGTCTGCTGTGGGTTCAGAAAGATTGCCCTGTCATTTTGAGCGCTAAAGTCTCTTACAGAGGACCCAGCTTCAGTTCCCAGCACTCATAATAGATGGTTCAGAACATTGCTGCTTTAGCAGGGTCCAATGTACTCTTTGGTCCTCCACAAGCACCTGCAAACAAGTAGCGCAAAAATTAATGCAGGAACAAATATAAAATAGCTATAAGTAAATATTAATTAAGATTTATTTCCCCTTCCTATGGGATTGCAACCCCATAGGAAGAACAATAGTATTAACTAACTAGACCCCACAAAGCTGTGAGGGACTGAGCCATCAACCAAAGAGCACAAATAGGCCAGTCTATGGCCCCTGCTATATAGGTAGCAGAGGACTGCCTTACCTGGATTCAGTAGAAGAAGATGTGCTTGGTCCACATCATTTTAATGATGTGGGTGAGTTGAAGGATGTACTCTGATAAAATCTGGAGGAAAATTCTTGTGCATGCAAATTGAATGAAAAAAATGTTAGTACGAGTTTAGATAAAAGCAAACATAGTAGCAAAGACATATACTTAGAAGCACACAGGGAAATTTACAAGTCTCTTTATAGAGAAAATAAACTACTGACTTTATTTTAAATACATCTAAATTGTGTATGGGTAGAGGACAGTTGACATGGGAAAATAACAGGAAATAATCAGGAAAAATGAAATGACAGTTTGTAAATTACTGGACATGTGAATAACACAATAGATATTCATGTGCCTCATGCCACTGCCTGGAGAAGCAAGCATGTAGAAGAATGGATTTTCTTTAGGATTCTTGGAATTCATCTATGCATACAGTAAAGCCTAGTTTGTTCCATCTGCAAACTGCAGTGGGAGTGCATTTAAGCAGTGTTTTCAGGAATTCTTCAATATTATCATCTATGTTATTCATAACTTGAAAGTAATTAAAAAAGTTTCAATAAGAATAACAACACTAGCATACACGCTATCATGGAAAAGAAAAATCTCATCAAATCCTCCTCCTAGACAAAGAACTAGAGTCAACTATTAGATCATGAGAGGGAGAATATCCTGCCCTGGAATGAGCACCTGAAAAGTTTTCCAACTTACCAATACAATGATATATGCATAAGCAACATGAAATGGACTCAGAAATTTGTTACACAATAATGAAAGAAAAAGTGGTTATATGTGAGAGAAAGTTTGGGGTGTAATAGGAGAGTTGTCAGAAGTGGAGGGCATGAGACAGATTAGAAGAGAGAAAGAAAAGGATAGAAGTGATACAATCATATTTAGTTATAATAAAAATTAAATAAGTATTTATTCTAACCAATTAGCCTGATGATTGATAACGATGCATATGACATTATTTTTTATTGAAAATAGATGTGTCTCTTATAAAATATATCCTGACCATGGCTTCCCAGCTATCAAATCCTCTCAGCTCTTTCTCAGATCCCCTTTCCCCAGATCTACTTCAGTCTTCCTTCAGAAAGGGGGAGGCCTCCAAGAGACAACAACCAAACAGGACTAAATAAAATACATTAAGACAAGGCCAAGGCTGACCAAGGCAACCCAACAGGAGAAAGATTTTTCATCTCCAGAGTGCCTCTGTTTGTGTTTACTTTATTGCTTCTATTTCCATTTTCAATTCTTGAACAGTTTTATTATTGTCCTTCACCTGTTTGATTAAATTTTCTTGTATTTATTCACTTCCTCTTTAAAAGACTGCGTGTATTTTCCTTTATTTCTTTAAGAAATTTATTTATTTCCTTTTTACAGGCCTTCATCTTCATAACATGAGATTTATGGTTCTTCAGGTGTGTTCAGATATCTAGAGCTTGTTGTAATAGGAGAGCTGGGTTATGATGTTGCTATATGGCTCTGGTTTTTCTTGTGTTCTTACATTACCCTTGAGTCATCTGGTTGTCTCTGATGTTAGCTTGCCCTGGTGGGAGCAAGCCTCTGGGTCTGCATGTAGAGCTGGTAGTCTCTAAAGGCAGCAGGTGTCTGTTTGTCCTGGGGGACATCTTTCCTCCAGGCTAGCAAACAAGCTGGTTTTCCCGTATGGCAGCATGCCTCCTGGGCAACAGGCAGAGCTATGGGCAGATGAGTGGCATGCAGATCTGGATTGAATGTAGATGTGTGGTCCAAAAGGTGAAGCACAGAGCAAACTGAGCAGAACTCATGGCCACAGAGCATATTGGGCCCAGCCAACAGAGGATTGGTGAGTGGGTAATCCACCTACTTCTCTAAGTTGTCAGCAGGCCTCCCTGAAAGTAGGTAGAGCTGTGGGTCAGGGAGTGAAATGCAGATGCAGGATTGCAGGTAGAGGTGTGATTCAGGTGATAGAAGCAGGGGGCAGGACTGATTTCATGGCTACTAGGCTTGCAGGGGTTCCAGCAGGCAGGGCCGGGTTATTATATCTTAAAGTATTAATACTTTATCCTATGTATTTAAAAGCAAAAAAATATTTAAAATGAAATGGACTGAAAAATTATACTTATAAAATTGAAATGAAAATTATAAAGGCACTATATATTATACATATATATGTATATATGTGTATACACATATATGTATATATGTGTATACACATATATGTATATATGTATATATATATATATATATATCTTGAATTTATACAATAATTTTATTTGTGTTGTTCCCCATACAGTGCAAGGAACAGAAAATGATTCAATTATCATATACTTCTTCTGTACTGTTAGTTTTCCTGTCTGGTAGCTCTGGTATCAATTTTGTTATTTACCCATAAATGTCCTCATGTAATTGTTTAATTTCTCTCATCAGTATAATGAGGACTTTGGTTTCTCTTAGCCCTTTTTATGGTTTTCTCTGAGTCTGTCTATGTTTTGAGAAGTTCTGTGCAACATTTATTGTTTATATACAGATAAAACCAATGGTATTTTATATATTCAATGTTCTCCATAGTCTTTCACTGTTAAAAATTTTTGTTTTAAATAGTCATATATTTCTAGGTATATGCATTATTTTGTTTTCTGTTCACCTGTGTTTGTACTGTTTTAGGTTTTTAGGTTATGTTCTAATGAATTTCAAAAATGACAAATTCTCATTCTTTCACACACACACTATTCCCTACACTGTTTCTCATATCCATTGAGATTTCAATTAATTTTATTTTAGTTGATGTCCTATCATCATGCATTTTATTGACTCTGAAGTTTTTGCTTGTTTTCATTCATTCTATTTTTTTTAATCTTGATGGGCTATAATATTTGGTGATTTTTAAATTTTAGACAGTCTCCTAATCAGCTTATCAGTATAATTCTTTCCTACTGTCATGCCTTCATTTATTTATTATTTTCCTTAAAATTTTCTGTTGTCAATTTTTTTGATATTTACTATTTATTCAACATTGTTTCATTAAAAATACAAAATAGAAAATTACACTTGTGATTGTTCAGTCATTATCATTATGTGTTACATGTTAGTTCTACCATTTCATTTATTTCTTAGTCTAAGGTGTTATCTTTACCTCTTGACAGAAATAGTTTCTTTGCTACAATATGAGATTTGCAAGAAAATGAATGAAAAATTAACTAAGAGCAAAAGAGAATGGAGAGAGAATAATATAGAATGAGAGGAGGGAAAGGAAAAAATAACACTGTGGCTCTTTTTAAAAGTCATAGGGCAAAATAAATATTGTGTTCATGTATACTTATAAACACAAGCACACAGAGAGACTTTTAAACAAAGTTAAAAATATTAATAATGGTTCTTAAAGCAAAACTTCCCTTAATATTGTTAGTTTGGGGCATCTACAAAACTCCTAATACAATATAGAGTGTTGCTATTGCCCTTTATGGGCTCTAAAAACTTGAAGGTAAGATCTTTTTGTTGTGCATATCACATATTTTAACAAATGACCTGGAACTAGTCTGGAAACTTCTTCCCTGAGGTCTAGTTTTCTTACTATCTTTAGGTGCTATGCCATCTTCCATGAGAAAAATGCAAAAGTATGATCCTAAGAGCTGTAAAGTCTCAAAAGAATGAAAATTTCAGCCCAGAAATATTTACCTAGGAGTTCATAGTGGCACTTCTACCTTGGAGGTAAACAACGGCTATGCACTTGTACTTAAGACTGGCCTAGTAGGAGGAAGTTATACCCGGCATTATAATCCTAGCCAAATACCTGTGGTCGAAGGGAGCATGAACCCTAGAGGATAACCTACTACTGCTAGTTCTCTAAATCAATATACTTTCTAAATGTATTTTCTCTCCTTTTATTTAAAAATAGTCTTTTCTCATACAATATATCCTCATTAGACTTTTCCCTTCTTCTATTTCTTCAAGTTTCTTCCCTATTTTAATAATTATCTTTATATTCCAGCTAAAGATGTTTTTCATTCCTTTTCAAAGGTGATTCATTTGGAAAAATACAGAAGTTAGTGGAGACATCCAGGAAATGGATCAAAATGAAGAGAATAAATGACCCTGGGTTGATAGACTCAATAGGCATACAATGTATATTAATCTATGTATGTTGTAAGTACTGAAGACACATTGCAAAGGAAGGTGGAAAAAGACTCAAAGTGATGAAACACCAGAATTCTTGCTGTATGATAATATGATCTAGATTTAGCAAGGATTCTACACACCACCTGCACTGCAAACAAATCAGGCATCATGGTCTCATGGATGGAACAAATAACACAAGCTTCCAGCCATAGCTAAAGAGCTTCACTAAATGTCTACTGAGGAAGAATTTTTTCCAGGAATTAATCTCTGCTCCCTTGTTCAGTATCATATGCTTCATCTTAAACCCATGCACATATGAGAAATACTAGATGGATTTGTATATTGTGTATATTCATACCTATAAGGCTACAAGGTGAAATATAATTCACTCAAAGGCAAGGCATTTATCTAGTTCAGAGAATTTCTCTTTATTTAACTGTTCATCTCTAGCTATGGAATACTATTTTTGTAGATATAAATCCTAAGATGTACACACATATACATACATTCACACAAACACACATACATGCAACATAATTAGGGGCAGCAAAATAGTGTCTGATATTTCTGAGACAGTTTTATTTTGATGAATTCAGAAATAGGTCATCTTATTATGAACTCTTATCTTAAGAGAGTCACATTACCAAATTTATGCATTGGCCTTGGGGAAATTATTATTACCTTGTATCTCCCACCTATGAGATACTGTAAGCATATGATCTATATTTTACATTTTAATCCAGACTTATGTGAAAATCACTCCATTCTCATCCCATAGAAGAAACACACTTAGTCTTCAGCTATTGGCAGGAAGGTTTTCGTCTTTATTCAAGGGCAGAATTTTCTCCAGTTGCTAGTACAAGTCATGTTTCCTGTCCTGCCTCTCTCTGCCAACTTATGTGCAGAAGTGCTTGATCTTGGGTGATAGTTGGTGTATTTTCTAACCATAATTAAAGGGTGGTGTAATTTTTCACCTAGTATGATTCCAGAAATAATAAGCTTTTGTCACAATTCTTGAAAGCAAAGTCACACCTGTGGGGGTGTGGTGGTGGGGGTGAGTGAATGTATTTGTTCTTACCTTAGCATTTTATTTTATTTTTTCTTTATTAGATATTTTCTTTATTTACATGTATATTTCTCCTTTCCCAGTTTCCCCTCCAAAAAACAAACAAGCAAACAAACAAACAAAAACAAGAACAAACCCCTGTTGCCTCCCCCCTCCCCATGCCTGCCACCCCACCCTCTCCCACTTATTGGCCCTGGCATTCCCGTACACTAGGGCACAAAACCTTCGCAAGACCGAGGTCCTTTCCTCCTATTGATGATCGAATTTGCAATCCTCTACTATACACATGTTGCCAGAACATTCAGTCCCACCATGTATAGTCCTTGATTGGTGGTTGGGTCCCTGGGAGCTCTGAGGGTACTAGTTAGTTCATATTGTTGTTCGTCCTATTACCTTAGCATTTTAAATGCTTAACTAGTAGGAGAGAAGCAAATGTTCATGTTAATAACACATTTTTCGCTTTCAATTTTCTTATTTCTATATTGCTGTGGGTAATTAGATCAGGATTTTTAATTTCTGTCCACCCCAACTCAAACATTGTTATTTACTTTAAGTTTCAATTAGGGTTTCTGTGCTTGATCAAGAGTAGATAGCTATCATTATATGAATGACATGTTTCTACTGTTAATGCAAATATTCAAATAGATACTATTTGAGATGTTAACACTTTTAGAACTATATGGTAGTATTTTAAGATGTACCATTCTACTTAGGTACTAAGAAAAGCAATGCCTGTGACTACTGTCTCTTTTTGATAAAATACTATTCTTAATGCTTTTTATATTAAGTCTAGATCATTGTAATAATTACATAATGATATCATTTTATTTCCTCTGTTACGAAAATTTCCTTAAAATTACTTTGAATAACTGGACTCACTTGTGTCATCAGGATCAATTCTAACTTTAAACCTACTATTAGAATATTCAACCTAATTAAAATGAATAGCCTGTAAGAAACCTCTTTTGTACCATATAGCCTAATTTCATTTTGCCTGGTCCTTGCTCAAATTCACTCACAGTTTGAGGCTTAAATATCGAGGTTTAATTCCTTTCACTGTGAGCATAAATAATTACAGTGTATACATAAAATAATATGCTAAATTGAATCAAATTCTTCTAGGAAGAATAGTCACCTTGCATATATTTGATTTTCAATCACATGCTAGGATGAAGGCACACAATAACACTCAATTCTGTTTTAATGAACTGAAAAGATTGGCAAATATTTATTGACAAAGTACTTGTATGAAAATACAAAACATTTGATATACTGCAGAATTCAAGAACTTAGTAACTAGTAACAAGCAGCATCATTATCTAAAGCAGTGATTTGGAGTCTCTGAAATATTAAGTAACATTTTTAAATAGCATAGGGAAAATTAGAATTCTGAAGTGCTAAATGAGTTGAACGTATTATATTTGGATAGTAGTTGTTTATGCAAATCTGTGAACCCGTCATAAATGTTAGGAAGCTTCTGAATTGTTAGTCTTAATGTCACAAATTTGGTAATATTGCTATTTAGTTGAACTGAATTTTGAAACTCCTGAGGCTACTTGAAATAAAAACAATTTTTTCACATTCAATGAAATGTGTGTATTTTGACCAATTACGGATAAGGATTTTATATTAATTTTACTAAAATTAGCTATGAATTCAATTAATTCAAGTATGGTTACCAGGAAATTAAAATCTTTGTCATAATTATAAATTTAGGTCGAATATAAAATACTAAATTAATCTACTTCCTTAGATTAACCAATACTTTCTATTAGCTACAGTGAAAGGAAAGGTCACATGTTTTGCTGCCTATCTGGTCACTGCCCGTTTCAGTGTCTTCTTTCTCCATGTTTTAGAAATACAGGGATATGCTGTCTTTTCAGAACATAGCAAATACTTCAAACTCCTCAAAAGTTAGTTAAATACCGAGAAATTCTACGTAACTGAGGATGCAATACACCCAGCTTCAGTCATGATAGTCAGCATGTTCTGGTCTATAGAACTTGAAGGCAGCAGAGGACAGATGTTTTCATGAGAACATCCAGGTGCAAACACTCATTTTTGTCTCACAGTTCTCTGGGAGCAGAGCAAGTGCTGTCACATAGCTTCTTCTGAGGAAAATTGACTCGAGCATGATACACACACAGGACTTTTCAGTGATTGCCCATCTCCTTTGGAGTTTAATACTCAGAAGAATTATTACATTTTAAAAAGATTATTTAATTTGATAAAAAGAATAATTTCATCATGATTATTTATGAAAAAAGGTTTTATTAATGTTTAGTTGCTTATATACAATGTACCAGAATTCATAGTGAAAATGTTTCTTTTTTAATTCTTGCTTAATGTACTCATACGATGATCCCATGTACTGAGAAGTTGTGTACATCTTAGATAACATAGAAAGAACTTGGAAAAAGACTGCCCTAGTAGAAGCTCCTTTTATCTAGTACAAGTTCTTGCTGTTGAATGATTTCCATAATATATCACCAAATATAATTAATTGTAAGTAGAAAATTAGACTGAGTATTTGGAATATTTCTGTGAGAAAAATATTCATGCAGATAAGAAACCCATGACAATAGTATTTAAATTCCATTCTAATAATTTTCTAAACGAGTTTTACTTTGACTAATGAGCTGGCTCATCGAGTAGTTTGCTTTTGCAAACACGAGTAGTTGAGGTAGAAAACCAATAACCAAGCAGGAGAAGGCCCAGAAGGAAAAATTTTGCGTCTGCAATCCCATTGCCCGTGAGGTGATCTAAGATAGTTAGTAGCTTGCAAACTGGCTATCCTCAGCAACACACTACAGAGACTCATTCTGAACAAAGATAAAGGGTGAGTACTGACAATGATGTTTTCTTTGACCTCCATATTAATTCATGGCAGTGCACTCCCACTCTACAGCCCCCACATACACACCCTTCTTCCTAAAGTGGTCTATATCGACTGTTATAAAGCATATTTTTATGAGTAGAAAATGTGTAAGATTAATACTGATAATAGCCCATGTTGGAAAAATTAAATATTCATGTGTATATACCAGTATTCATGCACATATTGATATATATAATATATACAATCCTTTATATATTAAATACAATGAAAAGTTATTTTTCTCACTCCAGTCCCTATTTGTACCTCCATTCTGTATTTCCAAATTCATGGTCACACAACCATATACTTCAAAATATATAAATTCAACTTTTTGGTATGATATGAATGTAGGGAAGAGCTGGGATATTTATTCAGCACCATGTTGGGCTTACCTTCTTGATTCACGTCATTTTATACTTTATATATGTAACTAATACAAAAGTAAAACTTTTGTCTAGTTCCGAGGTAAATTATTTTCTCCAATAATAAATAGTCTGGACTACTTTTTTACAATATGGTTTCTGTAAAGGTTAGATTCACAAGAGTATTACTGTTAATAACTCAGTGATTTTATCTCAATATTGAAGAAGGAAGATCTTCGGTATTTCTTAGAGTTATTAAAGCATGTTTCTTGCAAACATGATTTCATGAGTAGGATAAATCTTTACTACATTTATTTTATGTTTGCACTAGAGACATAATTTTGGTATTCAGAAAATTGTAATTTAGAAAATACATTAATTGGTACTGTAGCTTTTTATGATTTTTAATGTCATTCTTGTGCTGTGACTATTTACATATATTAAAAGCTGTACTTCATTAAACAAAATTTATTCATTTAATAATACAGCAAACAGAATTAATAAAAGGTGTTAAATACCTAGCCAGAGCTGGGCTCCTATGCTTTCCTTTTTCCATGAGTATCCCTGACACAGTACATAGTATCTCCTGTACAGAAGCAAGCATGTCATTAAAAGTCACATTTTTTTTTTTTACATAGAGAGACATATTACTGTGTCTGAAATTGGTCTGAATGAGAAAATATAAAATTTCTGTATCACCTTTTTCACTTCAAAATTCCAACAAAACAGCATCATTTACACCTTTAAGGAGCCAGATTCAGGCTCATAACTTCCTGCAGTCGTTCAGTCGTGATAGGATAATTTTATTATGCCTGATCAAGGATCATAGTCTTTTATCATTTTATCATTTATCTGTGTGGTTTTTCCTATACATGGATTTTTACAAGTACAAACTCTAATTTTTAGTACTTTATAAATGATATTTGGATTCCTATATTTTCTACTACACTGCAGAAGTTCAAATAAGTTTAAACAACTTTCACTTATCACATAATTAAAAAAACACTTTCTCTCTGTTATGTTATCTATTAAGTATTATTCAAAGAACGTACTCATTTAACAAGTAAAGTTAAGTGGTAAGATATCTGTAGACTACAATTTATATATTAACACTGAATGCATCACAATACTCAGTGTGAACATGTATATTTCATAGTCTATAGTAATTGCACTTTCCCATAAGTTATTTAATTTGTATAAAACTACCCTTTTAGAAGTTTAAGTATTTAAGAAACTTGAGAGTAAGAAAAATTTAAGTAAATAGAGATACTGTTTAACTTATGGTGGCATTATATTTCATTATGTCTATTTCAAATTGAAAATAAACTTAGTTGGGCATACATTTAAGTTACCAATGTACTAAGAAGAGATCAGTGTAATCCACTTTACATGTGTTTGCAACACATTTAGTTTGTTCATACCTTGTTGATATTACTTGAAAAAGGCAACTTATGTGAAAATTCTGAATTTTTATAAAATGTATTAATATGGAATACAACATATGTTACAGAGTGGTTGTGTAACTGTTTTTCATAAACACACAGAGAAAAGTACTCTGGGTACTATGTTAGAATCACTGAACAGGAGATAATTGCTGTATGTGGCCATGCTCCAGCAGTTGAGATATGCATGGTGGACTGCATATCTCCTCCACTTCTCAGCATCACAAGAAAACATACCATAAATTGTCTGCCCTGCATACAATAATATTTCAAAATATGGGATGCAGATAATTCTGAAAAGGGTGAATGCATTTAGCATCATTGTAAAGTCCAATCAGTATTAGTCAGTAGTTCTGCAGTTGAGGATTGAATAAAATTCATAAAGTTATATAAAAATCGAACACACACACACACACACACACCCAGATGCAACACATACACACAAGAAAAGAGAGAGAGAGACAGAGAGAGAGACAGAGACAGAGACAGAGACAGAGCGAGAGACAGAGAGAGACAGAAAGAGAAAGACAGAGAGAGAAAGAGAGAGAGAGAGAGAGAGACAGAGACAGAGAGAGAGAGACAGAAAGAGAAAGACAGAGAGAGAGAGAGAGAGAGAGAGAGAGAGAGAGAGAGAGAGAGAGAGAGTTCCGCACATACAATATTGTTATAGCTCTCATAGGTTGGTCCATTGGGCCATGACTAAACTATCCTCATTGATGGATGAAATTATTAACCCTACAAAGAGGCCCAAATGGAGCTTGAATGTTCCCTTTAGCATGTTAGTTCATAACATAAAGGATGTTAGCTCAGAGCATATATCTATGGTGGAAAGGAGCACACATGGATGCTAAATCTTGATCTTGGACATCAATGACTCCAGAAATGTATTAAAACACTTATTTGAACTGCTAAAATCTACTCAGCCTGTGTTTTTGTTTTTTGTTTGTTTGTTTGTTTGTTGAGTGTGTGTGTGTGTGTGTGTGTGTGTGTGTGTGTGTATGTGTGTGTGTATGTGTGTGTGTGTGTTTCTTCTGGTAAATGTGTATGCCAAGGACAATCCAGGAGGAACAAGTGACTTTAGAACTTACGAAATTCAGCCCACTGGCTAGCAGGAGCCACCTGGGTGTGCCTCAGATAGATGCGGCATGAGGACTGTGTCCTGAGGATTTCACGACATTGTTGAGTTTTGCTCTGTGTTTTGTCTTCACATTGCACGCTGATCTTAATTTAAGAATTGAATGAAAACTCTAAGGGGGACTCCAACCCCTCACTAGGCAGTATCTCTAGCATAGTAATAATGCTAGATATCTTTCAGGCATTGTTGTTGGAATAGATTAATGATTCTATCACCACCCTAGGAAAGAACTTAGAGACGTAGATTGCCAGCAATGACTACCACTGTTAGAAAGCATATGGAAAGGAGAAATTTACATGTAAAGAAAGAAAAGATCTAAAAAAATAAAATGTTTGATTTGGAAATGAAAAAAAAATTAAGTGGGAGAGGGTGGGGTGGCAGGCATGGGGAGGGGGGAGGCAAAAGGGGTTTGTTCTTGTTTTTGTTTGTTGTTTTTTGGAGGGGAACCTGGGAAAGGAGAAATTTACATGTGAATAAATAAAATATCTAAAAAAAAAAAAAAGAAAGCATATGGAAAAGTAAAGTTGTTAATGAAGGTAGGTTAACATATTTTTGCTACTAGGTTTGATGTAGAAAATCTTACGGGAAAATTTGAAGTTCCAGAAGGTACACTCTTAATAGTTAAGCTAGGGAATGTTTTTAAAGTCAGGGAACAAGAATAATGGCAGCACTGGCTGACGTGATTCTCACTGAGACTGGGCTTTAAATGATTTGATTTCTTATATACATTTTTGCCCTTAGATTCTTCGTATGATTTAATAAAAGTTATTCATGAGTAGATAGATGTGCATTCTGAGGATTTAAAGTAGAAATGACTGATTACTTGCACATAAAAGTATAGATTTTTGTTTCTTTTAAGATTTTTATATGATTACTACCTAAGATAAATAATTAATCCTTTTTTTTTGTAATTGCAAATTGCTGCCTGCCAGTAAGAGAAACTGACTGAGAAATCTACCTTGCTTGCTCATACTTTGTTAATCTGTAACAAATTGCTTAGTTAGAAATGTTGCTGGGTTCTTGGGAATGATTTGTTTTCATTACTTGTACTAAGTAATGTTTTTTCTTGTATTGGGGAAAGTACTGATTTTTCATAGTCATTTAACAGAAGAAAAAAATGGAACATTATTACATAGTAATTCTATAGTTCTTGAAAAATTGGGCTGGCATATATAAGCTATGGAAGAAAAAAAAAGTACTAGCCTCAATGAATCCCTCAGAGAATGAATCCTCAATGTTCCTGCAGAGAAAGGTCTGCTGAATGATTACTCTAATTGCTGGCTGCCACCAGCAGCACACCCCATTGTTTGCTAGTAGCACAGTCCCCTGCACTCCAGTCACAGACACTACACCTGGCTGCTTGTCTCAGTTTACTGTGTGATGTCAAAAGATGGCCTTCGAAATCTTTGACAGGTACCTGATAGGGCTAAATTTTAAAATGTACATTATTAAGGAAGGATACACTAACATATTGTGAAGTCCATCTCAATGTCAATTATATATAGAAATCAAATTTCTAAGTCACAAAATTTTTCAGAGGGAAGATGCTATCTATGCACTTCTATTTTGCAAAGATCTTCATTTGCTTTCGTGGTGGTTGCTTGGTAATTTCAGAACAGAACATCTATAAGTGTTCTCCAAATAAGTTCAATACATGCAAATCTGAAGCCTCAGTGGGATGTATTTTCCTAGTCAAGGAATGAGTAATCTATGCAAATCAGTTTAAAAGATGTCAAAAATATGATTCTACATTAAAATTGATTTGAAAGAAATTACTTCTGAAATTTATGAGCACTTGGTACACCACCTGCAAGAGTTTGTATGTGATTTTATGTAAAGCACTTTGTTTTAAAATGCTAAAAGAAAATACTCCTATGTCAAAATAGTTGCTATTTAATGGTTTTCAGAATTTATGAAAAAATACTTAGTTCTTTGTCAATGTCCTCGACTCTTGTTAACTTCTTAAATCACAGATATACACTATTAGAGCAAACAATTCACAGATAATGATGATAATAATAATAATTATGATAATAATAATAAGAGTTATGATAATAATAATAATAATAATAATAATGACAATGACAGGATTTTAAAGATGTCATAGCAATAATTAAAAATGTAAGGAAAAGATTCACAAATATTTCAACAACCAACATTAAGCATGTACTATCAAATTGTATTTGTATGTTCAAAACCAATAACGAATACTGAAGATGTCTTGTTTAAGAATACTGAGTAGCAGGGTCTGTAACCACACTATTTAGATGACTGAAGCAAAGGATCTTGAGTACAAGTTAGACAAGGGCTATTAGTCATTTCAAGTTAGCTTCTGCTATGTAGTAGTATCTTCCTCTTACTATGAAAAAAATGAAATACAATGAAACTAACAAGCAAAAAAAAAAAAAAAAAACCAACAATGACCAACCAAACAAAAACAAAAATCAAAACACTCAAAAAACACACAAACAGAAATTGGGCAGTTTTTTTGTTTTTTGTTTTTGTTTTTGTTTTTTGCTTTTGTTTTGAGCACTATTAATATTTTCAATTAAATAGAATGATTTGAGTCCATCAACTGAGAAGAAATGAAAACGTGGTTAATTCACACAATTTTATGGTCATTAGTAACAAAAAGTATGAAATTATATGATTTCTAGCAAGGAGAGGTTTGACTGATATTTATTCTATTCAAAAATAGTTACTTGTACACAAGTTAAAAATGAGGAAAAGCTGAATACTAGATACAAAATTAAATATATAGAGTAGTAATAAAATTTGAGATTGGATTTTCAATATGGTGACATATAATATCATATATTATGTTTATAAAGCTAGAAGAGAGAATTGAAGACCCATAAATGAACTCACACACCTATGGTCACATGATCTTTTAAAAAGGAGTTAAAAACATCCAGTGGAAAAAAGACAGCATTTTCAACAAATGGTGCTGGTTCAATTGGAGGACAGCATGTAGAAGAATGCAAATTGATTTATTCTTAACATCTTGAACAAAGTTCAAATTCAAGTGGATCAAGGAAAAACTAGATACATGGAAACTAATAGACGATAAAGTGGGAAAGAACCTTGAACACATGAGTGCAGGGGAAATTTTCCTGAACAGAACACCAATGGCTTATGTTCTAAGATCAACAACTGACAAATGGGACCTCATGAAAGTGCAAAGCTTCTGTAAGGCAAATGACACTGTCAATAGGACAAAATGGCAAACAACAGATTGGGAAAAGATTTTTACCAATTCTACATCTGATATAACTCAAGAAGTTAGACTCCAGTGGACCAAATAACCCTATGAAAATTGGGGTACAGAGCTAAACAATGAATTCTCAACTGAGGAATACTAAATGGGTGAGAAGTACCTAAAGAAATGTTCAACATCCTTAGTCATCAGGAAAATGCAAATCAAAACAACCCTGAGATTCTACCTCATAAAAGTCAGAATAACTAAGGTCAAAATCTCAGGTGACAGCATATGCTGGGGAGGATCTGGAGAAAGAGAAACACTCCTCCATTGCTGGTGTGTATTGCAAGCAAGTACAACCACTCTGGAAATTAGTTTGGCAGTTGCTCATGAAATATGACATAGTACTACAGGAGAACACAGAAATACCTCTCCTGTGCATATACCCAGAAAATGCTCCAACATGTAATAAGGATACATGCTCTACTACATTCATAGTAGCCATATTTATCATAGCCAGAAAACTTTAAGGAACCCAGATGTCCTTCAACAGAAGAATGGATACAGAAAATGTGGTACATTTATACAATGGAGTACTATTTGGCTATTAAAAATGATGAATTCATGAAGTTCTTAGGCAAATGGATGGAACTAGAATATATCAGCCTGAGTGAGGTAACCCAATCACAAAAGAACACACATGGTATACACTCACTGATAATTGTATATTAGCCCAGAAGTTTGGAATACCCAAGATACAGTTCACAGACCATGTGAAGCTCAGGAAGGAAGACCAAAGTGTGGATACTTCAGTCCTTCTTAGAAGTGGAATCAATATATCCATGGGAGGAGATACAGTGACAAAGATTGGAGCAGAAACTGAAGGAAAGGCCATCCAGTGACCTCCTCACCTGGGGATCCATCCCATATACATTTATGAAACCCAGACACTATTGTAGATGCCTACATGTGCTTGCTGACAGGAGCCTGATATAGTTGTCTCCTGAGAGTCTCTGACAGTGCCTGACTAATACAGAAGTAGAAGCTGTCAGCCATCCATTGGACTGAGCACAGTGTCCCTAATGGAGGAGCTAGAGAAAGAACCTAAGGAGCTGAAGGACTTTGCAGCTCCATAAGAGGAACAACAATACTAACCAACTACTATCTCCAGAGCTCATAGGGACTAAACCACCAACCAAAGAGTTCACATGAAGGGGCCCATGGCTGAAGCTGCAATTGTAGCAGAAACTGGCCTTGTAGGACATCAATAAGAGAAGAGGCCATTGCTCTTCTGAAGGCTCGATGCCTCAGTTAGGGGGAATGCCAGGACAGGGAAACAGGAGTGGTGGGTTAGTGAGCAAAGGAGTTAGATGAGATAGGGAGGTTTTCAGAGGGGATATGAGTAAAGGAGATAATATTTGAAATGTAAATAAAGAAAATATCTAATAAAATAGATAACTTACATACTTTAGCTGAAAAGTAATATTGAGATAGTAATGTATAATCTTTTGCTACAATTTATTCCCATTTTTTAATTTGATCATACTATCAAATCTTAATTGAAAATCCACATTCCTAATTTTACTTAATTAGCAGTGAGCTATACTGTCTATGTATTTCAGCCCTTGATACACAAATAAAATATTTTCCTAGTTATATGTACACACACTATAAATACTGAATGGCAGACATATATTTTTAATTAAATGTTCCCAGTAATTTTATTTTTATAAGATCAGCAATATAATTGCAATTTGTTAACCAAAGGCTTGCATTAACTGGATAATAATAAATTAATAAATTTTCATTTTTTGTAAAAATCCATGAGTCTGGAATTTTTGTGGCTTTTCTTCAATTTTTTCTTTAATTGAAGGTCTTGAAGCTATTTTATTTTAATAGAAAAATATGAGCATATTCATTGAATTCATTCATTTACAATTAGGAATGAGAGTTGCAATCAAATGATCTATCAGCAAATTACACTATTACATTATAGGGTATTTCCAGTGTTCTTGACTACCCCATAACTTGATGTTAATACCCTAATGTTGAAGAAACCATATACATGAGTCGGAACATATGGGTAAATCAAGCTTGTATTGATTGAGAAACTTCATCTCTCCTGGAGAGTTTTCATAGTTATGAAATGAGCTATGCAGTGTATGAGAGAAGAAATGTAATCCTTAATCTTACATAGCTACGAACCTAAAGAGATGCAATAATGACTGGTCCAGGAATACATGCTCACAGGTGCAATGGTAGCATGAGCATTACCAATGTAACCTAGAACATTTTCAATGGATTTAAAGAATTCACCATGGGGTGAAAGAAACTAGGGCTAGAAAGCATACATGTTTTGGGGGAGATTCTACAACTGAAGTATATTCCTCTAACTTCTTTATTCATAGAGTCTTCCATTTGTAGTAGGAAAAACACAGATATTAACAATTGCTCAAAGCACTGAAAAAAAAACTTGTGGAATGTTCAACATTATTTTGTTTATATTTTCGGTTTAGTCTGTCGAAGGAACTTCTAAATTGCCTACAAGTGAATGGAAAATAAATAAAAATGTCCTATACATCAATAAACAGTGCATTATTATGCTTGAAAACAAATGAAATCCATATCATAGTTCCTCCTTTCATGGCTCAGGATTTATTTCAGAAAATACATTAGAACGATTGTAATACATACAAGGAAATGACAGATATTAGTAACATCTGGATACTTGCATGTATGACCTCATAGCAGTTGTAAGGTAATGTGTAAAACCTAAGCAATCTCAAGGCAGAATAAACACCAATGAAATGACAGGATGGAGAGGAAGGCTGGATTTTAGTACCATCCGTAGCTGAAGATCACTTGGTAAGTGATAGCTATTGAAA
The DNA here is from genome assembly GCA_019843815.1 of Montemys delectorum. Classification (NCBI taxonomy): domain Eukaryota; kingdom Metazoa; phylum Chordata; class Mammalia; order Rodentia; family Muridae; genus Montemys; species Montemys delectorum. The sequence goes on from JADRCD010212890.1 coordinate 25,473, forward strand.
GACAGAGAGTTAGTTTGCTTTCAGTATATGGCCCTGATAAAATGAAGTTGCTCTACTCAAATTATTACCTATTCAAGAGTCTACATGACACAGATACTGTTTAATAATGTTTAAAACATAAACTGGAAAAATCTTAGATGACTTAGGAGATGAGTGGATCTGAAATGAGTTCAGAGAGAGAGAATGAAAATAATCATATATACGATGTAAAATTCTCAGAGCACTAGTACAAAAAAATTAACAAATGAATAATTGCTTATCACATACATAAAATATAATCTAATTCATTCCAGTTATATAAAATTAAATAATAATGAATTTACTATATTCCTATTACAATTTCACCTTTTTCCTTAGAATTAATGTCACATAATAATATTTGAGATGGGTTATATAATTTTTTAAATAACCATGTGAAGGTATTGTGTTCATCATGACAGCCTCCTCTGAGCACTTGATATATATTTGATGTTCAATAAAAATTTCAGTTTTTGTCACAGGAAAAAAGAAAGAGAAACTTGCTAATTCTCCATGGTTTGAAAAGATAATATAACAAATTTGTGTCTTAAATAAGTTATTTTTTTTTTCAGAAGGACCATTGAATAAGAAATCTTTTCATGATAACTGTGGCATATGCCATAAAGTCTCCTGGTTAATACTACATTTAATAATATATTTTCATATATTTTCATATATATATATATATGAATGCATTTGTTTGTGTAAGTGTCAGAATTAGAACCATTAAAATTTATTAGAGAGGCTTACAGGTTGTGCCATGTAATTCCCCAATGATTGTACCCTGATGGAAAGGCCATGAATCTGGTAGTGGCTCAGAATATGAGTCTGGATATCTCAGCAGTCTAAATCTAGTCTCTTAGTGTTAGAGGATTCCTAGAGGGCTGCTGATCTTCAGTCTATGTTGGATTCTGTAGAAATACTTTTTAATACCAATGAAGAAATTGTTTAAGCATCAGAAGAGATGAGCTTGCCAGTGAGAGTGATTGCAATTAGCCAAAAAACTAAACTTTTTTTCCTTCTTCTACAGTCTCTTAAGCTGACTTTCATAAAAAGTGTGCCCCTGGTTTAGTTAAAGTACTATCTTACATATATACCCATTTTGGGGTGTTAGTTGATCCCAGGTGTTGCCAATTTGATTACTAAGATGAATCATAAATATGTTCATTTAAAGAAGTTCAAATATGATGGCATTGTATTCCTCAAGGTTACTCCTTTACCAAAAGACTTTGAAAGCTCTATTAAACTAGATATAAATAGATGTAAAAGAGCCAAATTGATGACTGTCTAAATAGCTCACATACCAAGCTATTATACCTCTGATAACTTTGTTTTTCTTAAAACACACACGCACACACACACACACACACACACACACACACACACACACACACACATACCCACACACATGAGTTGTCTCTGCCCAGAGAAGTCAGAAGAGAGGGTCCCATACCCCGTAATTAGATTTATGGTTGATTGTAAAGCACCGTATGAGTGATGGATATCATCACTGACTTCTCAAATGTAATTTACAAAAGAAAAAAATTTGAAAATGTGCAAATTAAAAAAAATATCATTTTCATCTTATGTGTGCACAGTGTGATATAATAATTTTGATGCAATTCTCCCGGTTCACACAATAAAATGTAGATATTACACACTTTATGCATTTTATCACATAGACTTTATCACTTTAATACAATAATGTTCTTTCCCTACTTAAGCACTACCAAAGCATGACATTTTTACAATCCCCATTAATACTTCAGTACTTTTAAATTTGATTTGTAGGAACAGTTTTTATGACATATTTGTCCTTAGAAGAAACTGAACAATGAGATAAAGAATATTCATGCTACTGGCTTTAGAAGGCTTACCATAGCCTTTTTATGCAATGTTCATGACAAGAAAACATATATCCAATGACAAACCACGAAAAATTCTTACCTTATTTACAAAGAAATAGTGACAGAGAAACATACACGAAAGGAAAATATTAGAAAGAGGTTTTTTGTAGATCTTTAGGTATTTCACTACACCTCCAAATACTACCTATTAATCTCCTTTCCAACTCTGTAACAAATCACCTCCTGGATCCTCCTTTTCTTCTCTACTCCTAGTTCCAATAATTATTATCTAGCTGAGTGGCCACTATCATATTAAAAAGGTAAATATCTATAAAATACATGAAATATGTAATATCTATACCTCTTTGTATGAACCAATTGGTTTAGATCAAAGCATCAGCTCTCCTATGACCTTTCTCCCTAATCAACCCTTTGTGTCAGCTACCAACTACAGTAGATAATCTCTGTGTACCACCTCTCCAAGCCCGCTGGAAAAGCAAGTAGGGCAGAGAAGCAAGTTGACAATATTAAGATCATCACTCTCTGCGCTCTTCTTAAAATCCCATCACACAGTCTCATCACCAGCTCTATAGTACACCACCTTCTGCAGACTCATTTTCCTTCTCCATCAGCAGTGGCTTACCTTCAATATTTTCCCCTACTCATTTCTTTGTGTCAGCCTTCAACTCCAGCAGGCATTCATGTAGAATCCACCAGAGAATCAAATGGGCCAGTGGGCAGTAAAGATTCATATCTCTACTCTCACTCAGCTCCTCCAAATCCAATTCCCCAAATCACCCTCAGCTTTGTGGCAGATTACTTGCTATGACCTCTACATCATGAAGGTCCCATTTACAGGACACTAAATACACTACTTGCCTCCCTCCTGTGAATCCCCTCAGCAAGTCTTCCTTGTAGCTCATGCCTATTCGGAAGGACTAGCTCCCAATACATTCTTTCTAGAAGTGCTAGTGACCCCAGCAGGCACTATTTAAAACTATCCCCTACCAGGGAACATACAGCCATCACACTGTTCAAATAACTATAGAAAGCAATAGGAACTAAGGATAAAAATACCCACCCAATAAAGACAAGATCAGATATCTGTACCTGGGATTTTGGTATCCCCAAACCAATGCATACAAGCAAGTATAAAAACACAATCGGTAGCTAGGACAATATGTTTTCACTAGCACAAAACAAACCTGATACTGGAGGCCCTGAGAAATGCCACATACCCAAAGTATATGACAGTGACCATCAAATAGCCATTATGAATATCTTTGAGATTTAAAAGAGGAAATGGATAAACCCGTTAGAGAAATGTATATGATAAAACAACAGTGGAAGGAAATTAAAAAAGAGTTCAGTGCCTGAAAGTAGATTTAGATTAAATAAATAAAAACTAAACTGAAGAAAATTTAGAAATAAAAATTTTAGAAACTGGAATAGGAACCTCATTGCCAAGTTTTACCAGTAGCTTACAAGAGATGGAAGAGAGAAACTCAGACATTGAAGGCAAGTAAGAAAAAAATGAATATCCCAATCAAAGAAAATGATAAGTCCAAAAAATATCAAGGACAAAATACTAAAGAAATCTAAGACATTATGAAAAAACCAAATATTCAAAAAATAGTAAGAGAGAAAGAGGCTCAAAGGCACAGAAAATATATTGAACAAAATCGTTGAAGGAAAATGTCTTAACATAGAAAAAGGGTGCCTATGAAGGTATATGAAGCCCACAGAACAGCCTGAATATACTAGACCAATAATGACATTTTCCATAGCATATAATAAATAATAAAATAATAAAATAATAATAATAATAATAATAATAATAATACAATGTACAGAATAAAAATTCCACCAAGAAGGCATTGCAATTCTTTTGTTTTAATTCACACTCCACTCTTTGCTCCCCCCAGTCCTTCTTCCCACAATTCCACATCCCATTACTCCTTCTGCTGGCCTTTGAGAGGGAGAGCTCTGCCCCCACCAGACCTCCTGTTCTCTGGGGACTCAAGGCTCTCGAGGATTAAGCATATCCTCTCATACTGAGGTCAGAACAGGCAGACCTCTGCTTATATATGTGCCAGGGAGGGGCTTCAGACTGGCCACATATAGTCCTGTTTGGTGGCTCTGTCTCTGGGAGCTCCCTCTCCCCGCTTCCTATGATTATTTCCTCTCCCCTTCTAAGTGATATTGAGTCGTCCTCACTTGGGCTTTCTGCTTATTACACTTCTATATCTGTAGCTGATGATTTTATACACATACATGAAGTGGAAACTTAAGGGTTCTTTGGAAAGTTATTTGTTTTGTATGGTGATTTGCTGGGACAAATACGTGAAGAAACTTTTAGCTGAAGCAGACACATGAGAAAGGATGTTCTTCTATAGCAAGCACTTGAAAGGACATGAGATGATGGATTCTTCTTGCTAACAGCACACATGTATTGGTCTGCCTTACCTTGCTGCCTTTGTTGAGACTGCATGGAGAGAAATGCACCAAAAACTTCTGATGGTGTGTCTAGGCTTCTTCTTGGTTCCAAGGACTCAGACTGATTGGCAGAGTGATATCCGTTGAGACACATGCTGAGGCAAGACCAGTAGAGAAAAGGATTATAAAAAAGACTCAATGGACGGTGATAGGGAACTGAACTAGTGTAGCTTATAGAGCCAGCTGTGCAAGCCTTTTTGGTTTTTTGTTTGTTTGTTTGTTTTTTAATTGGGTATTTTCTTTATTTACATGTAAATTTCTCCTTTCCCAGTTTCCCCTCCAAAAACAAACAAACAAACAAACAAACAAAAACAACAACAAACCCCTGCTGCCTCTCCCCTCCCCATGCCTGCCACCTCACCCTCTCCCACTTATTGGCCCTGGCATTCCCCTACACTGGGGTACAGAAGCTTCACTGGGTCAAGGTCCTCTCCTTCTATTGATGATCAAATTTGCAGTCCTCTACTACATGCATGCTGCCAGAACAATCAGTCTCACTATGTATAGTCCTTGATTGGTGGTTGAGTCCCTGGGAGCTCTGAGGGTACTAGTTAGTTCATATTGTTGTTCATCCTAAGGGGCTGCAAACCCTTCAGCTCCATAGAACCTTTCTCTAACTCCTTCATTGGGGACCGTGTACTCAGTTCAATGGATGGCTGTGAGCCTCTACATCTGTATTAGTCAGGTATTGTCAGAGCCTCTCAGGAGATAGCTATATTTAGGCTGGCTTGTCCTTCATTTATCCTCTGCTCCATAGTTAATCTCTGCAACTCCTACCATGGGTATTTGGTTCCCCCTTTTAAGAAGGAATGAAATGTCCACCTTTTGGTCTTCCTTCTTCTTGAGTTTCTTGTGGTTTGTGGGTTGTTTTTCCTGTATTCCAAACTTCTGGGTTAATAACCACTTATCAGAGAATGCATACCATGTGTGTTCTTTTGTGATTAGGTTACCTCACTCGGGATGATATTCTCCAGATCCATCCATTTCCCTAAGAATTTCATAAATTCATTGTTTTTAATAGCTGAGTAGTACTCCATTGTATAGATGTACCACAATTTCTGTATCCATTCCTCTGTTGAGGGACATCTGGGTTGTTTCCAGTTTCTGGCTATTATAAATAAGGCTTCTATGAACATGGTGGAGCATGTGTCCTTATTACATGTTGGAGCATCTTTTGGGTGTATGCCCAGGAGTGATATAGCTGAGTCTTCTGGTAGAACTATGTCCAACAAACAAAAATAACAGGAAGCAACAATTACTTTTCCTGTGTAAGCCTTTTTGGTTGCCCATTTTTTCCCTGAGCTTCACTTTGCTGAGAGAGGCACAGAAGAGAACTTCTCTTGGCATCCCTCTGGGTCCCTCCTGTTGACTCCTACTGAGGCTGAGGCCTGGCTGTCTCTCCTAGGTAGTGCCACTTCTGCTGATTCATGCTTGCTATCTCAACTCTACTGAACTGGATTGCTGATATACCCATGAAGTTTTTGCAAGTGGATGGAACTACAGGTGCAAACCTGTGAACTGAACTAATATTTCCATACAAAACAGCCATGAGTTACACCAAAGAACCTTTCTAAACAGGTCCACTTCCCCTGTATGCTTTTTTTTCTACTACTGTAGTGGGTGGTGGGGTAAAAGGGAGGTTAAAGCATTTAAGAACTATCATTAAAAAATAGGTTTTGAAAAAAATTAAAGTTACACAAACACATGTACATATTTGTAGCTGATGATTTTACAGTATGTGATTTTTACATTTACCTAGTAATTATAATACATGAAATAACATTTACTTCCAATACTATGGCTTTCAAGACAATAACTGCTCCCTACACCTGTGACTGAGTCACATAAGTACATTGTGGTCGCAACTCTGTCATATAAGCCTGTATTTTTTCAGGGTATATGTGATGGGGTTAGCATAACACTGTCATCATTGAATTATTTATATGTTGGCAAAGTGGCATGTGGGCAAATCTGCCTGGAGATGGATAGAGGAGCTGTCACTTAATTCTTCAGACCATAGTGTAGCCTTTGGTGAACCCCTTAAAAGGGTTATGAGCCACAGATTGAGAACTGTTGCTTTAAGGGATATAATCATTTCATCCTTAAGAACTTATCATATCATAAATGATATTTATGGTCTTTTCCTCATTCACAGTTATGCTGGAATATTCAGAGGGAGCTGTTTTAGGACAAGTAGGCTCTAGTAGAGACAAATTTCCCTGACTGTTAGTCACTACACTTTAATGGTGGAGTCTAAGCCTCTGAGAGTAGGAAGATTATAGGTCTAGGTTTTTCTTTGTTAAGTGATTTTTTTATAATTTTTATTTATTTATTTATTTATTTATTTATTTATTCATTTATTTATTTATTGGTTCCTTGGTTTCAGTTTTCTCTCTAGATTTTTAGAGAGTGTAATGGCCATGTGTTTCCTAGTAGGAAATTTTCTGTGGATCTGATAGTGTAGCTATTGAAGTTTTCTGGTAAGATATGTTTCTGAGTATTGGAATCTGACCCTTAGAAATGTGCTACAAACGCTTCGACTCTTTGGTTAACCAGTACCCTCAGAGCTCCCAGGAAATAAACCACCAACCAAAGACTACACATGGTGGGACTCATGGCTCCAGCAGCATATGTATAGAAGAGGATGGCCTAGTTGGTCATCAATGGAAGGAGAGACCCTTGATCCTATGAAGGTTCTTTGCTCCAGTTTAGGGGAATGCCAGGGTCAAGAAGCAGGAGAGGATAGATTGGTGAGCAGGGGGAGAGGGGAGGGAACAGGTTTTATTTATTTATTTATTTATTTATTTATTTATTTATTTATTATTTTTTATTTATTTCTTGGAGGGCAAACCATTAAAGGAGATATTATTTGAAATTTAAATAAAGAAAATATCTAATTAAAAAATAAATAAATTGGCATGGACTAGCAGACTGAAAGGGTTCATAGGAGAGAAAAGAACAGCATATTCAACTAGGATCTGCTTATTTTATCACTTTTGAATGTGGAGAGCAGTAAAGAGACATTTCCCAAGAGGAACTGCTATAGACAGGTGAAGGAGATTAGAGGATGAGTCTGGAGGCAGAGAAGGAGAAGGGAAGATCTACAGATAGCCTGCCTGTTTTCTGGGCAGGGGTGGTCTGTGAGTTAGTGGGGAGTGCTTTCTAAATTTAGGTGTTGGAAAAGGGTTTAAATAAATGTTAGGAGACAGTCTGGAGGATCCACAGGAAATAGAGGAAGTGAATAAATAATAAATAAAGTCTATAAAAGGAGTTTACTTGCAAAAATAATGATGAAAATGGGGAATTGTATTTAGAAAAGAAGAGGGAATGTTGATGGTCTTCAGTTAGCTCTTACTGCTGAACTTGTGATCATTCACAGGGAATGCCTGCCAGTGTTGGAGGCTGAAATAATTGCATGAGTTGGGGTAAGGAAGATTTGGAGAAAAGATCTTTGTGGTCCACTGGGGATGGGGTCAAAGAGGAAAGGGAAACAGACCACAGCAGGTTTTCTGCTGTAGGTCTCAGACAAGACTGGGAGAATTGAACCTGGTATAGTAGAGTGACACACGTGGACCACTGTCTACTTGCTTGTAGCCTTGGTTGGAGAGGCCCTTCAATGACAGGGCTTTCCTGCTGGTGTTGGGGGTTTGGGAAAAAGCCACAAGTTTGTAATCTTTAATGAGGTTAGAAGAGAAAGATTTGTGGGATCTGAACAAGGGGGATCAGGGAACAGGAACTGTTTCCAGAAATATACTTCTTCAGAGATAAGGATAAGACTGGGAGATTTAGTATAAGAGTATGCCTGTAGAATTTGGGCCTGGGATAACGTGATGAGTATGGGGAGGCAGGTTAGAGGAATATCTATGGAATCCATTAGAGAAAGAAAAAACTGCATGGAAGACTGCCCAGTGTTCTGTTATAGAGCTTGAGATTAGACTGAGAGATTGGATCTAGGAAAATAGAACTGAATATTGTATTCCTAATTTTAGTTTGATGATTGAGAGTCCTTGTCCAGTTAAAAATGTTTAATTAACTTAAATTCATATATTAATTTTTAACTTACATTTACATACTTATGTCATAAATTGACCTACCTGTACTTATTTTATAGTTTTGATTTTTTTCTACATGGATGAGAACTAGAGACAATTCAAGGCCTTACACATCCTCAGTAAGTACTCTATCACTGAGCTGCATCCCAAGACTCAGTGTTATTTTACTTTAAATTTATTAGTAGTTTTAATCATTTCAATTAATACCATAAAGTCCAGGTCTTCCATCTTAAATACACTTTGCATGATTTTTTTCCTCTAATTTTAACACGTTAGACAATAAAAACTGGACTCAATGTGTGGATTAAAATAAAGAAAGGAGAAAGATATAAAGAGATAAAGAGTTGAGTGAGGAGGAGAATAAAGGAGGTTCTTGATAGAGCTGTGGATAGAAGATGGATAGGTTCAAAATACACTAAAATTTATCAAAGAAACAGTTTAACTTTCACTATAATATAATTTGTTTCTCCTTTAAAACCAATGTGTTTTGAACATCTTTATTGCCTATTCTTCCCCCTAAATAATTTCACATCTACCCCACCTCCTCTTTCACTTTAACTTCATTTCCTTTCTAAAAATAATCTAGCAATATTTATGCTGCTTATATGCTAATATGTTTAGTACCATACACTAAAGTGTGTTCCTCCTACTGGGAACCACAACTTTAACAAAAAGAGAAAGACTCCCCTTGTTACAGAAGTCATCCACTACCCATAGTATCTCTTGTGTGGGGGCTTATGAATCTACCCCATCCAGGGTAGAATGTCCTCTGGTTTGATCTTGTGTAGGTCAAAGCTGCTTTGAGTTCATCAGTGTTTCACTCCTGTTATGTCCAAACCACAGTGTTTTCATCCTATCTTCTACAACGTCTCACACTTAATATCTTTTTAGGCTCTTGCTCATGATATTTCCTGACCCATGGAGGTATGCAATGGAAGATCTGATATGGATGCCCCATCTCTGGCTAAGAATTCCACTCACGGTGAGGGAAGAGGATTTAGTGAAGAGAACCATGGAAGAGTAGGGCAGAGGAAGAGTATGAGCAGGGATAAGTGACACCACGATTTGTTATGTTTCATGTATGTAGACACAAGTGATTATAGAAGGGTCACATTTTGTAGGGTGATAATGCTACTCTCAGAAGCCATAGTAGCCAAATTAAATGGCAAGATTTGCATGTGTGGTACTTCCTCCTGTGCTGCTGTTTTAGGGTGTCCTAGAGGCTCTGTCTCCAAATAACATAGGCCACTGCCACAGAGAAGCCAAATCTGTACTGACCATTCAGCTATAACGTCCGTTCATAAAATACGCATTTCCCCCTTTATACCTACAAGATATTTTAGTTACATTTTGTCCTTGATGTTTTAAGTTAACATGGCGATCTAAATGAGTCTAACTCCGCGACTGTAACAAATTTGTCTATTTCTTCTTCACTACATTCTCAATAAAAAGTATATGGCCTCCAACAGGCAACAAAACAGTTCCATGCTTACTTGACAGTGTATAAAACTTGCTTAGGAAAAAAAAATGTAAAAACACGCAATTTAATATACTGATTACAAATTCTGAAATAAAATGTTTTGTTGGAAATGAATTTGAAAAATAGAAGACAAGGTCATAGTATATGATATTAATGAAATATCTGTTAGTGTGTTTTAGCATGCCTGTCGATCTATCTATCTATCTATCTATCTATCTATCTATCTATCTATCTATCTATCTACATATGTATGTTCAATAACAAAGGAAATGGATAGCCATATTTCTATGAATGCACATACACATTCATACACACACACACACACACACACACATGCACGTTTCTATTCTCTCTTTACGGATCAGCCAACCAAATAATAAGCATACCTTGTTTTTCACTTTCATATTTTGGTGCTAACATATTTATAATCTAACTACAGAAGCAATATTATTTTCATGGTATACATCTACCTGATACCTCGTTCTACATGGTTTCAGCTATATGATTTTACTTGTAATTGTACATTTCATCTTTTACAATCATATAAATAAAGAGATAGGCATATCAGGTGTGGAAGTTACCGCAGGTACAGAGATCAGATGAATCATGTTGGATTTAGTGATTTTTTTTGGAATGTGTGCTTCCCAGGGATCTAACTCAGGTACTAATGCCTGGGAGCAAGTGTCTTTCCCAAAATTTCTCTGGTTGTCAAATACTGCTTAAGATTAGGCCATTTATAAATAGTTACTCAATAATCAGACAGATAAATTGATGTGCTTTTGTTTGGTTATGTTTTACTCGCATTATAAATGAAATTTACCAAGATAAATTGCTTGACTAGTCTTTGTACTTTGGATCTACTGCCCTCTATTTGTCAATAGTTTGTCAAATAAAATAACAAGAATATTTCTAAAGCAAAAAAAAAAAAGTATAAATTTCTATCTTATGAAAATAAATGTTACCATTATATTTTAGGTCTACAAATTGTTAATAAGAAACATTTTATAGGTAGTGTTTACTCAGAAGCAATTGCTTCATTTTCTCAAATTCTTCTAAGATTCTTTCTTCTGAAAGCACATAATGGGTTGTATAGTCATTGTTTTATAAATTGTTATAATGACATTACACCTTAAATCTGCATACTTTGTATTTCCTAAGTTGAAGATGCTTGATTTAAGGGGTAGATCAGTTCTGAGGAGTGTAGAGCTAGAAAGTACTGTGAAATACAACTGGCATGGGGGGCAATATCTGGGATGAGCTAGAAAACTAGGGCAATGGAAACCTCTGAAAATGTTTATGTGTGACTTTAGTTAAGACTTCTAACAATGACAGACATGAAACCAAACATCTCAAGGAACCAGAAAAGGCTTCCTAAGGAAAGATTGTAATACCAACCCAAACACAAAACCTTTAACCTACAACTTGGTCTGCTAACAAGATATGTAAGAGTAATATAGAACAGAAATCGAGGGAACAGTCAACCAAATACTGATCCACCATGAGACCCATGCCATGAAAAGGAGCCCATGCTTGGCAGTGCTAATGATGTTCTGCTATATAGCAAAAATAAACCAAGTATAAAGGTCATCAAAGGGGCTTCAGCAGGCAACGCCTCAGGTCCATATCAAAGGACTTAGTCAATTATTTGTACTTTACATTCTTTAATTTTCATCTATTTTTATTACTAGATCTTCTTTATTTCACTTTACAATATCAATTAATTTAATTATTATTTATCAAAATATCTCAAAATGAAACTCAATCTGAAAATATTTTTATTTCATTTTATATTATATTTGTACTCTAACTTGGACTAGAACTCTAACTCAATCTCTACTTTGATTTTGCATTCAAAATGCATTCTTCAAATTTCCAGAAATTAATTTCTAGTGATTTTATGATAACACTATTGTGCTCCATTTTTTGTTCTATTTACCACAAGAGATGAGGCTGTGCTTTCTTTCTATATACATTTGATGTCACATTGAACACTTAATACCTTTTTAAATGAACAGATTAACTTAATTATGTGAATAGAGTAGACAGAATTAACAAAGCCACATGTCAGACATGGAACAAATACCTGTAGAGTTGGTTACTATATACATGATAGTAAATGTGTAAAAGTAGTTAATTAACATTAGAGTAAGTAGAATCAAGTAAAATTCAATATCAACTTAGCTGTACAATGACATTAAAAATTAAAAGCTTGACCCTGAGCATCCTGCTATGCCAGGGGAATTTCATTCTTCCTGCTCCTCTCCTCCCACCTTAATCAGACCTGCTGAACCTGAACCATACAAGTAAGATTTCCTTTCCTCACCTTTATTCCCTGCTTTCTGAGTCCTCTGGGAAAAGCCTAACTGCTTTGAGAAGTCTGATAGCCCAGGTATACCTCCATTTTCCTGCCACATGTCTACCTGTATTCATTGAATCTATTGGCTCTGAAGAATACAGACCTGTGTATTGTGAACTCTATACAACACAAGGCAACACCAGGACCATTGGGGTTAACCCTCTCCCAATACACACACACACACACACACACACACACACACACATATATATATATATATATATATATATATATATATACACACACACACACACACATACACACACACATCCAGGGACAGAATCCATACAGGCTACAGGCCCTTAAAAATAACACAATCAACAAAAGTTAGGACAATATGACTCCTTCAGAACACAGCTACACTACAACAGCAAGCCCTGGATGTCCTAACACAAGCAAATCAAAAGAAAGTGACCTTAAATCTTATCATATAAAAATTATAGAGGCCTTTAGAGAGGGAATGAATAAATCCCCTAAAGACATATAGGAAAACACAATCAAACAGGTAAAGATGAAACAAAAAAATCCCTTAAAGATATAGAAGAAGAAGAAAATACAACTGAACAGCTGAAGGAAATAAATAAACTGTGCAAGACCCGAAAGTGTAAATATTACCAAAAATAAACACAAACTGAGGTAATCCTGGAGATGGAAACCTAGGGAAGATAACAGCAAGAATAGAGGAAAGTACACCAACAGCATACAAGAGATGGAAGAGAGAGTCTCAAGCTTAGACAAAAACTTTCCCAACCTAAATTAAGAGATTCCTACACACACACACACACACACACACACACACAATAGAAAATCAATTATACTGTGACAGAAAGGAAAACTCTCTCACAACATAGTAATCAAAATATAAAATCTGAAAAACAAAAAAAAAAAGAATATTAAAAGTAGCAAGAGAAAAAGGCAAGGTAATATACAAAGGCAAACCCATCTGAATTATACCAGGCTTCTTAACAGAGACTATAAAATAGGGACAGGCCTGGAAAGCTATTTTGTTACCTCTAAAAAATAACAAATGCCAACATAGATTACTATACAACCCCCCTCAAAACAATAAAAACCTCTCATTCACTATAGGTGGAGAAAACAAGATTTGAAGATAAAACAATTTTAAGCAATAGCTACCCACAAATCTAGCCCTACAAAATATACAAGAAGAAAAACTCCAACCCAAGGAGGATAATTACACCCATGAAAACACCGGAAATAACCAATTACATACCAGCAAAAAGAAGGGAAGCATACACAAATACACACATACTCATGCACACACACACACACACACACACACACACACACACATACACACACACACAAATGGCACCATCATCAAAATAATAGGAAATAATCACTGTTCATTAATAACTTTCAACATCAAGGAACTCAATTACCCCCAAAAGACACAGTCTAACAGAATGGACATGAAAACATTATCCAATGTTCTGCAACATACAAGAAACACATCTCAGCAATAAAGTTAGATATTATTTCAGAATAAAAGGCTGGAAAGAATTACTCCAAGAAATGGCCTTTAGAATGAAGCTGGAGTGGCCATTCTAATATCATATCTAATATCTAATAAAATAATTTCAATCAAAATAATCAAAAGAGGCAGGAATTGATACTTTATACTCATCAAAGGAAAAAAATCTATTGACAACATCTCAATTCTAAATATTTATGCTCTAAACCCAAGACACCCACATTTGTGAAAGAAACATTGCTAGGGCTTAATGCACACAAACCCTACCTTAATATTTGAAGACTTCAGTGCCCAGCTCTCACAAATTGACATGACAGCCAGACAAAATCTAAACAGTGAAATAATAAAACTAACAGAGGTTATGAATCAAATAGATATAACAGACAAATATAGAATATTTCATCCAAACACAAAAGAATATACCTTCTTCTTAGCACCTCAAGGATCCTTCCTCAAAGTTGACCATATAGTCAGTCGCAAAGCAAGCTCTAATAGATAAGAGAAAAATTAAAAAAAAAATCCTTGTATCTTACAGATCAGCATGGATTATAGCTGAACTTCAACAGCAACACCAACAATAATAACAACACAAAGCATAACACTCATGAAAATTGATCAACTCTATACTCAATGATCTCTGTGTCAGGGAAGGAATAAAGAAATTAAAGAGTTTCTGGAATTCAATGAAAATGAAGGCATAATATACCCAAACTTATGGTACACAATGAAAGCAGTGCTTATAGGAACGTTCGTTGCACTAAGTGTCTCCATAAAGAAGTTAGAAAGTTCTCATACCAGTAGTACATAGAACATACAGAAAAGAAGAAGAGGAAGAGGAAGAAGTGGAGGAGAAGGAGGAGGAGGAGGAGGAGGAGGAGGAGGAGGAGGAGGAGGAGGAGGAGGAGGAGGAGGAGGAGGAGGAGCAAAAAAGAGGAGTAGAAGGCAGGAAATAATTAAAATCAGGGTTGAAATCAATTAGCTAGAAACAATGAAAACAATAGTATGAGTTAAAAAAAAAAAACAAGAGCTGTTTCTTTGAGGAAATCAACAAGATATACAAACCCTTAATCAAACTAACTAAAAGATAGAGAGTAACCAAATAAAATCAGTAATGAAAATGGAGACATAACAACAGATACTGAGGAAATTATTAGAATTATTAGTTAGGTCTTACTTCAAAAGCTTTTCCTCCACAAAATTCCAAAATCTTATTGAAATGAATAACCTTATAAGCATATACCACTAACCAATTTAAATCAAGACCATGTAAACTACTAAAACGGATCTATAACTCCTAATGAAATGGAAGCAATCATTGAAAGTCTCCCAACCAAAAGAATTCCAGGACTAGATGGTTTTAGCACAGAATTCTATCAAAGTTTCAAAGAAAACTAATAGCAATGGTCCTCAAAATATTCCACAAAACAGAAACAGAAGAAACAGTACCAAATTCATTCTATGAAGTGAAAGTCACTCCTATACTGAAACCCCACAGGGACGCAACAAAGTAAGGGAAATTTAAGTTGATTTCTCTTATGAACATTATGCAAAAATACTCAGTAACATAATCTCAAACCAAATCCAGAATCACTTCAAAAACATCATCCGTCATGATCAAGCAGTCTTCATCCCAGGGATAAAGGGATGGTTCAATATAGAAAAATCAATTCACATAATCCAACATATAAACAAACTGACAGAAAAAAAATCACGTAATCATCTCATTAGACACTGAAAAAGCCATTGACAAAATCAAACACCTCTTCATGTTAAAAATGTTAGCAAGGTCAGGGATACAATGCCCATATCTAAACATATACATCAAAGCCATATACAGCAAGCCAAAAGTCAACATCAAGCTAATCAGGGAAAAACTGAAATTCATTCCACAAAAATCAAGGACAAGGCTACCTCCTCTCTCCCTGTATAATCAATATAGTACTTGAATTTCTAGAGAGATCAGTAAGGCAACTAAAGGCGATCAAGTGGATACAATTTGGAAAAGAAGACGGCAAAGAATCTTTATTTGCAAATGATATGATAGTATACATATGAGACACCAAAAATTCTACCAGATAATCCCTACAGCTGGTAAATAGCTTCAGGAAAGTTGAATACAAAGTTAATTCAAGGAAATCAGTAGCACTCCTTTATGTAAATGATAAACTGGCTGTGAAAGAAGTTAGGGAAAAATTGCCTTTTACTATATAGCCACAAATAATCTAAAGTATCTTGGTGTAACTGTAACCAAGCAAATGGAAAATTCGTAGGACAAGAACTTCAAGTCCCTGAAGAAAGAAATTGAAGAAGATATCAGAAAATTGAGTTTCCATGCCATGGATAGGTAGGATTAACATAGGGAAAATGACCACCATAACAAAAGCAATATACAGATTTAATGAAATACCCATCAATATTCCAAGACAATTCTGTAAAGAATTTGAAAGAGCAATTTGCAAATTCAAATAATAAAATAAAATAAAAACTGGGATAGATAAAATAATCCTGTAAAATGAAAGAACTTTAGGCCAAATCAGCATTCCCGACCTCAAATTCTATGGCAAAGGAATAGTGATAAAAACTGTATGGTATTTATACATGTATAGACACGTTGATCAAGGGAATCAAATCAAAGACAGAGATACACCCATGGACACATGATATTTGATGGAGAAACCATAACCACACAATGGAAAAATGGAAGCATCTTCAACATATGGTGCTGGTCTAAATGGATGTCCACACATAGAAGGATGAAAATAGATCCTCCTTTATCACATAGCAAAGGGCTTCAACATAAAACAAGGTACACTAAATCTAACAGAAGAGAAGGTGGGAAATAGCATTGAATGTGTGGGTACAGGAGACAATTTCCTAAACAGAATACCAATGACTCAGGCTCTAAGGTCAACTATTGAAAATGGGACCTCATGAACCAGCAATGTATTTTAAAGCAAAGGACAGTGTCAATAGCACAAAGTGGCAGCCTACAGATTGGGACAGTATCTTCACTAATCCTACATCTGACAGAGAGCTAATATCCAAAGTTTATAGAGAACTCAAGAAGTTAAATACCAACAACCGAAATAATCAAATTTAAAAATGGAGCACAGAGCTAAACAGAATTTTCAAAGGAGGAATCTTGAATGATCAAGAAGTACTTAAAGAAATGTTCAGTGTCCTTAGTCGTTAGCGAAATGTAAACCAAAACAACTCTGAGATTCCATTTTATACCTATCAGAATGGTTAAGATTAAAAACTCAAGTGATAGCACATGCTAGTGAGGATCTAAATCAAGTGGAACTTTCATCTATTTCTGGTGGGAGTGTAAACATGGACAAACACTTTGGAAATAAATTTAATGGTTTCTCAGAAACTGCAAGGTCCAGATATACCAAAATGTGCTCCAATAGCCCACAAAGATACTTGCTCAACTATATTCACAGCAGCTTTATTTGTAATATCCAGAATCGGGAAACAACATAGATATCCCTTAACTAAAGAATGGATAAAGAAAACACGGTACACAGTGGAATACTATTCCACTATTAGGAACAAAGCCATCATGAATTATCAGGCATATGGATGGAACTTAAGAATATTATCCTGAGTGAGGTAACCCAGGCCCATTAGGACATATATGCTATATACTCACTTGTAATTCGCTATTAGTATAAGATACAAGATACAAGGACCAATCCCTAGCACTATTAATGATATCTTCTTTTATCCTTGCAGACAGGAGCCTAGTATGGCTATCTTTTGAGAGACTCCATCCAGCAGCAGACTCAGGCTAATGTAAACAGTCAAACAGTGAATGGAGCTTGGGGACTCCTATGGAACTAACTTGTGTATGTCTTTCATCTGTGCTTCCAAGGGAAGCTGGGTGGAGCTGGTAGCTTGGCCAGCCGACAGTTTAAAGCAGGGTAGTAAAAACTCCTTACTACAGAATTCCACAGGAAGACAACAGTATCAACTAACCTGGACCCTTCGAACTCTCAGAGCCTGAACCACCAACCAACATGCATGGCCTGGAACTAGGTCTCTTCACATATATGTAGCAGAAGTGCTGCTTAATCTTCATGTGGGTTCCGAAGAACGGGAATGGGGCTATCTTAAAAGCTGTTACCTCTGACTGGGATATGTTCTTCTAGCTGGGCTGCCTTTTCTGGCTTTAGTGTGAGAAGATGTGCCTAGCCTCACAGAGACTTGATCTGTCAGGATTGGGAGATACACAGGGGTACCCCACTGGTTAAGAGGAGAAGGGGAGGGAGAATTGGGAAAGAATTGTGGAAGGGGTTACTGGATGCGGATAATGAGTGGAATGTAAAGTGAATAACTAAAATAAAAAAATTACAGATAAAAGAAAAATTAAATGCTTTATAATTTCATAAAACTAAAATACATATATGCATATTTGACTTGAAAATAGTAAATTGTCTCTTGAAGGAAAGAGACATTCTTTAATGTCTCTAAAGAATATGTAGTCCACATAATTATAATTGATTTCTGAAAAGGAACCATGGCAGAAATCCAATAAATACTGAATATAAGGAGACTGGTGGATTACACTGTTGTTTACCTAAATGATTATAGGATCTTTATATATTACGCAAATATTCTGTATCAAATAGTCTCACCCTACTGTATGCACAGAATTGGTAAACATGATAACTTCAGGGGGTCATAAAATTAGGAGCAACTGTATCTGTCAGTACTAATCTCTCCATCCTTTCTGCCAACTATGTGAATTCTAATGTTTAAACTAAAGTACAAAAAAGGCACTATCTCATCAGTATGTGTGTCCTGGTGTCTGGTTCTGTCCCCAAAGCAAAGCGCAGATTCAATCCATGTTTTCTTAAAGTACTCAAACTCAAATTACTTATCTTACATCATCACTGTATTAGATATCATTGATATGAGAAAAACATCATCTGAGAAATATTGAGAGCCCAGAGGTACAATGGAAATCCTTTTCTAAAATACTAAAGTATAAACAGTGCCTATATATATCCTTATCATATAATTTTGTCTTACATTCTCAATCTGAGTATGAATGTACTAAGTATTGTCTGAAAACAGATAATACTTTTCAAATGTATTTTGACTTTCTCATTTTTAAGAAAAATAGTCAATACTATCCCATGCAAACTCTCCTTTGTAGATTATAATATTCTTTAATGGTCTCCATTATAGTTACACTCAGCTTATACGTTTCCCTGACAACATTATTTACTCCAGGACTATTTGCATTTCAAAAGAACACATCTGTAGAAGGCACTGCATGACACAAAGAAACAAATCACTACATATTTAGAGGGAGACAGATATCTTTGTGTGTATTTCCATATGGCCAAGGCTTCAGGCAAATATGACAAAATTGGTTTTGTCACACTTCTCACACCCTCCTTTAAATTTTTTCCATCTTCTTGTAGTTATTTTGGAACTTCAAAGTGCTACAGGGGAGGAAGTCAGTCACTGACAGGGTATGTAAAAAATCCGATTGCTACCCTTCTCACCTTGCGGGGTTTGATTCCACTAAACATTGGAATATGGTAAATACTTTCATTTCTGTTATAACCATGGAGACTATGACCTGTTTACAAAAAGATAAAAAGAAATATCTCTCTCTCTCTCTGTGTCTCTGTGTCTCTGTCTCTCTCTCTCTCTCTCTCTCTCTCTCTCTCTCTCTCTCTCTCTCTCTCGTATATATGTGTGTTTAAAATTTTCATATATTAGATCATATAAATATATTAGATCATATATTTTATCCTTTCTCAGTTCCTACCGTATACTTACTCATCCTTTTCAATCAAATTTCATTTATTTTTTCACTCTCTTTCAGAAACAAAAAAATATAAAAATCTATACATAAAAATATTAATTCCATTTGGTGTTAGCCAAACACTCCTTTGCATGAGGTCTGTTCTAGAGTGTGGTTGATATACTGAGTGGTACTCCAGGGGAGAGGATTCATTTTGCCTCCCCCAAGGTATCAATTCCAAGTAGCTTCTTGGTTACTGATTGGAGTTTATGTCTAGTTTCCTTCTCCATTCTAGAGCTTAGTCTAGTTTCAACTGTGTGGGTTTTGTGCATTCTGTCATATTCACTCTAGTCTATATGTGAGGCAGTCTTGTTATATATATAAAATACTTTTTATTTGACATTTTATGTATAAGACAACGCTGTCCTCTGGGTTTTCCTTTACCACTTGTGGAATTTATAATTTTTTTTATTCCTCTTCTGCATAGATCCCTGTGTCTTGATGAGGGCAGTGTGGTAAAGATTTATTGCTGATGACTCTAATGTCTCACACAGTCTGTATTTTGTCTAGTTTTGTGTCTCTGTTAGTTATCATTACTGCAACAAGAAGTTTGTGTATTCAGATTTGAGTTATGGGTACAACAATATGATATTATGAGTTATTGAATTTTTGTATTTATGTAACAGAATAATGATACCTGGTAAAATGCAGACTGTTATGGCCACTATGGAAATATTGCAGGGGTTCTCCCAAAAATCTGAAAGTAGATCTTACTCTACTAGATTTAGATATATATTGTGATGGTTTGAAGATGCTTATTCTATATGGACTGGCACTGTTAGGAGATGTGGCCTTTGTGGATGAAGTTTGTTACTTTAGTGTTGAGATTTGGAGATTTTCACCTATGCTCAGAGTATCCAAAATGAAAGAGAGATTTCTCCTAGCTGCCTGAGAATGTCAAGTTTTTCCTGGCTGCCTTTGCTCAACATGTAGAACTCTTGGTTATTACTCTAGCACAGAGTCTGCCTACACACTGGCGTGCATCATACTATGATGATAATGGACTGAAGTTCTGAAACTGTAAACCACTTCCAATTAAATGTTGTTCTTTATAAAACTTGCCTTGGTCATGGTGTCTCCTCATAACAATAATTACTCTAACTAAGAAAATATGCAAAGGAATATACATCTTACTACAAAAATATTTTCCTATCAATGATAATTGCTACTAAATTCATAATATTCAGAAACTAGAAACATCCTAGATGTCCATCAAGTGATGAAAGAATAATAAAACATGCATTTTAGAAGTACTTTTTTCAAGTAAAAATAACCAATTTGATAAATTAGCACGAAACATGCATTAATTCTCCATAAGTATTTTGAAAACTTTAGTATGATATATCGGTGAAACTTCACAATTCCTTTATAATATAGCTTGCAATTTTCTACATTTAATATTTCTCTGGAATCAAAGATAAGTTATTGTCCAGGCAATGCAAATAAGTATTTTGTCCATTCTGAGCTGGGATCTATATGCTTGTTATCAGAACACATGAGCTTCATATCCAGTGTGGACAAAATTCACCAGTATATGGCTTTCTTCTCAATTTCCCTAACTATTTACTTTCATTATGCCAGTTGTAAACTTCTGTGTCTAGATAGAATTGACTCCTAGAATCAATCTCTTTAAAATGTTATTGAACTTGTTTTACTTCCCTGTATCAATGAAATGTAAACCCTTCACTCTTTCAGCATGCCTCTAGTCCATCTGCACTCCTATCAACTTGAATTCCACTGAACTCCAGCAATCTCTTTGTCTTTTCACACTTTTATTTGATCAATTGTCCATCCTTCATTTGATATTAGAAAATACTTTCTCAGGTGACATTCTCCCTTTAATTCTGTCACCATATTGTATATTCTATGATCTATCTGACAAACAACTTATGTTAATAGCTTTTAATATGAATGTTGGCCTCTAAGAAGAGGTCATTTTTTCCCCTCAGGAAATTATTTCTTGCTAACTCTCTGTGAGCAGTATAAATTCTTCCAGGCAGTATCTGTAGAGGGCGTGTAGGTCATTGTGCTCACAGGTAATCATGAGGGAAACAAGAAATGTTAACAGTGTTGTTTCTTCAATGGGAGAGATGTATAACCTGTTTTGTGTCCAGAAGGCTGGGAACAGATGTGGTTATTAGCTTGGTGATTGGTGACCTCTGTGATATTTGTGTGGTCATAGCACAGTGACTCCTAAAGACCTTTTATCTTAAGCTTGTTTGTCTCTGTCAATCTATAGTCCTGACCTTTAATCCTAGCTGATTTATCTTGAGCCTATTTCCTTCGTTAATCTATAAACCTATCTTTATGGAAGAGTCACCAATACTTAAAGGGTACGTATCTTTATGTAAGATGTCACTTGTATTTTTTAAGTATTGTGTTATGGTCACATCTTGAGCTTTATTATGTATATGAGATTGAATTAATTATCAGTAGTAAATATTTGTTTTTTTTCTAAATTGTGCTGTGGTTAAATATGCCTAAATTAAACTACCCAATGGCAGAATCTCAAAGTTTGAACTAACACTGGCTACTGAGCCATGTTGAACCAGACTTTCTTGTTTCTCTCATGGAGATATAAATATATATATATATATATATATATATATATATATATATAT
>JADRCD010212891.1:6626-16800 GCA_019843815.1 Montemys delectorum
GGCAGGCTAGGAGCAAGAGTGACTCTGATCACACTGTCACCAAGCAATCAACTCACAACCTGTTTTATGAGTTGTTCTGTGTAAGGCGTTTTACTTAATGAGTGGCTCACTAACATCAGACACATTCATGCCCAAAGACAGAACATAGCCCTGAGAACCTGACTTCTCTGACCTGTGAGGGAATTCTGAGATCTGTCTGTGATGCTGTGGGGACCAACATCCCCTCAGACAGCTCTGCTGTTTACCGTCTGAGGACACAAGAGCCGAGCGTCTGCCGCCCTGTTCACTCCCAGCTGGAGCTCTGCCTGTCAGGTGACTGTTTGCACCTCTTTGCAACGTCTGCCATTGTGAAGGCATTGATGTGAGGCAGCAAGAAAGAGACTCACTTAATTGAGCCCATGAATAATTAGGTAAGAACTGACAGTCAGGACTGGAAATGGAGGCTGGTAAACTTACTTAGAAATTATTAGGTTACACCAAAGTAAAATTCACCTAAAGGAGCAAGCATCTGCCAGGCAGTTTAGAGAAGAACGTCTGCCTGATAATGCTAATTAAGCCCTGTGCCTTGTATGTGGATGAGTATAATTCTGCCAGGCAGGCACGACGACCCGGAAAAGCAGCCCTGGTCTGTCTCGGGATAACCATGTCAGTATTTCTACACTGCACATCTCCCCCACTTGTCCAGACAACCAGACCTTGGAGCCTCTGTCTCTGTGGAGCATGGGTAACTGCTCACAGTGTAACTTGGGGCCATGCACCTGTATAAGCAAAGATTCCCATTCAGAACCAGTTCCCTTCTATGCATAGCCAGAGCAGGCTGCTTGCTGTTATTATAGAGTTCTTTATTAACCTCTGTGTGCTTGATTTCTTACTGGGAAAGCATAAAAATATTATAACATAATAATCTGCTCAAAATAGGACTGTGGAGCAGTTGTTTTTCCTGTCCAGTGACTTCTGATTCTCCTGAACTGATGGGTCCTCTACAGGCGGGGAGAGGGCACACATTGGGGTGAGCACCAGGCCTGGCTCTCTGACCCTGTGTTCTCTCTCCGCCTCTGTAGCAGCAGTTCTCTGGCTCACTGTGCATCTGAGAGATGGTCTGCCAACTCCATCTTGGGTTCAGGTTCATCTTAGAACTCCAGTTCACCAGCATGCCTGCACCTAGCACCAGTTTCCAGGTCACTCCCTAACAACCACCTATCAGGTGAAAAGTAGAAGTTACAGTTAGGCCACTTCTGGGCCAGGCGCAGGCTCGGGCACCAACTGTCATGTTGTGCACTCTGAACCACCTGGCTGCTGGGTCCCCCAACCTTGCTACCCAGCCCGTGAGCGGCTGCAAGACCCGCCACGACCTGCCTGCCAAGTCCAAGGTTGGATATGTGAAAGTGCCTCCTGCGGTGGACCCTGAGGAATTCTTCGTGTTGACCAAGAGCTCTACTGACAGTAATGGAAGACTGTGCGCGCTCTCAGGCTAGAGTTCACGTTGGAGGTGCGAAGTAAAGTGCACTAAGCCCGAGCAGGGGTTTTGGCTGAGCGCAAGGCGCAGGAGGTCATCATGGAGCACGGGAAGTGGATGGCCTGGAACCGGGAGAACAACAAGTGGCTACAGGAGCTACGGATAGCTAGGCTGCAGCTGAAGCACAGGCCCAGAAGCTGCGGCAGGCTGAGGCCCAGGCCCAGAGGGCCCAGGAGGAGCAGGCTTGGGTGCAACTGAAAAAGCAAGAAGTGCTCGAATTATAGGAGGCAAAAAACTTCACATCACTCAGGAGAACCTGGAGGTATGGATAGAAGCAACGTTGGACTCTCTGAAGAGTTATAACTGGGCCATCAACAAAGGACAAGTGGTCAGGAACTGAGCACAGAGGCTTCTAGGGGCCCAAATAAGGGGACTTGCCTGGGGACTGTGTTGGAGTAGGAATTGGTGCATCCCAGGAGGACCACTCAGCCTGGGATCCAGAAGAGCCCCATTCATTCTAGGCTCAGCACTCACCGCCTGACTGGAAACTCCCAGATATACTACCCTGTTCTGACACCACTCAGGACAGCATTAAACTCTGGGAAGTTCCTTTAGTACAGAGGATTGGACTGGACTGTGTCCCCTCTAGAAGGTGGGACACAGTCTTCTAAGTCTCTTGGAGTAGTGTGAGCCAAATGTCTCCTGCTTTTAGAAATAAAGTATTAGAGCCACACATACCCCCCAAAAAGAAGCTATAAAGTTTATGATTTGGCTCCCAGCACCAGCCAATCATTTTTAAGGGCAAAAAATTCCATACTAGCCCCCAATCTGATGTGTGCTTGCTTGCTTGCTTGCTTGCTTGCTTGCTTGCTTGAAGCTGGGCTCAGGCTTCACCCTCCTATTCAAGCTCAAGCTTGAATAAAGACCCTAGCATAACTGCATCAGAATTCGATCCTTGGTGGTCTTTGGGGTTCATGAACACTTCCTGAATGGGCACAACACATCACAATGGTGAAGTGACTAACAGTAGCAGCAAATCCACAGTATGAGGCTGAGAAGGGTAATGATGACAGGGTATGCTCCCTACCCTCCACAGTTCATAGACCACCGTCACCTATTACAGATTCAGAACCTCTTGTCAACCTTAGGAGGAAAACCTCAGCATAGTGTGAAAGCAGGTGTGTGTGTGTGTGTGTGTGTGTGTGTGTGTGATCAAATTTAGGGCTCCATACATACACATACACACACACACACACACACACACACACACACTACATATATATACGCACCCACACATACATACACAAATATATACTATATATAGTAATATAAATATATACTATATATGAATATATGTATATGTACAGACATATGTCTGTGTACATACATACATACATACTACATACGTACATACTGTGGTCAGGGGGAGTGAAGCAGAGCCTCCCCACAGAGCCCGAGTTGTCCTGGAATTTACTCTATAGACTGCACTGCCCTTGAACTCGGAGCTCAACCTTCCTCCCCTTCCCTAGTGGCAGGGTTAAAGGCGTGTGCCATCAGCCAGCTCTTTTCTTTTTACTGAGACAGCATCTTACACCGACCAGGCTGGCCTTCACACTGCTGTGACTTGAGAATGGAAATGACCTTGACCTCCCTCTCCCTGACAAGTGTGGGCAAGACAGGTGTATGGCACCAGTCAGGTTTGTGTGGTGCTGGGGATCAAACTTAGGGCTTCACGCTCACTTCATAAACACTAGCAAACGAGCCACAGTCCCAGCCCTAAACCTGCCTCTTTTTCCCCCCAATACAAGACCTTAGAAATCAGTGGTTTGATGGTAGACTGAAGAGCTGAAACTCAAACCCAGCCCCTCAAAACAGAACTTGCTTTTTCCAATATCCCACTAAGAGACTAGCACGGTGGTTCTCAACCTTCCTAACATTGTGACCCTTTAATACTTATGCCGTCGTGACCCCCAACCATAAAACTATTTATGTTGATACTTTATAACTGTGATTTTGCCATTGTTACGAATCATAATGTAAATACCTGTTTTCTGATGGTCTTAAGTGGCCTCGTTCAACCCCCAAAGGGGCTGCAACCCAGAGGTTGAGAACTACTATTCTAGCTGATAGATCATGAACCTAAGGGGTCCCTGAAGTCACCTGGTGAACAGCTGACTCTCCCTACCCTCTGAGCCCTCAGGATCAGCTCTGCTTACTGCTACTGTGTGGGTGACCACAGCAGGCACTGAACCCCAAAGTGCTCAGAGCTTCAGGTAATATACACAATCACGGGGCAGCGTGCCTCCAGTGCCACAGCATGCTCCCTGTGCCAGGGTCTGTAGGTCCACTTCCCTGAAGAGGGCCAATTCTACAGATGACAACTATTTTCCACAGAGATGATCCCTCAAATACTTACTGAAAAGGAAGGGAACAGGCTACCTTCTGAGGCTTTTCATGTGCTGCCCATCTCAGTTCAGAGTTGAGGCAGCCTCTGCCAAACCAGTTAAAATAGACTTGGTCCATGCTGCCTGCTGTCTGTTCAGGTAACTTCCCAGCTTCTCCATCAGCAAGATTAAGAAAAGGATGTCTACTCCCACAATGGCCAGAGAAGACTGCATGAGATGCTCAAGGTACTGAACGGCACCCAGGAAACTGTCTATGTCAAGGACCGCTATGTTGCTGTACTAGCTAGCGACTTGGCAACTGTATCAGCTCACAGGTAACTCCACCTTCTCCCATGTTACCAGAGCCCATGGAACCTGCATATGCTTTGTATGAGGACCACTGTCCAAGGCAACACACCTGGGCACACACACGCAGTAAAACCACCAGTCAATCATAGTCCCAGGGACCAACATGAAAACCTTAAATGCAGAGCAGGTGTAGTGGCTAGTAGCCATAATCCCAGCATATGGGCAGGAGGACCAGAAGTTCAAAGTCATCCAAGGCTCTATGATAAACTCAGGACCAGCTGACACTATATAAAACCCTGACTCAAAATAATGACAAATTTATCACTAAGAATATGCTAATGGCTAGACAGGATTTAATTAGCAGTGCAATAATAATCTAATACTAGGTTTATCCGTGTATTCACATCTATTTATAGCTCAAGAGAGAAATAGACGGGATCACAGATGCTGGGAGACCAATCACATTCAATTCCCATTCCTGATTTTAAGAAGTAGTGTCCTTGTGACTGGAGGGATGGCTCAGGGATTCCGATCACTTGCTGCTCTTGGAGGTTCAGGTCCCAGCACCCATGTGACAGGTTACATCTCCTGTTAGCACAGGAGATCCAGTGCCTTCCTCTAGCCACTACCAACATCTGCACTCACATGCACATACCCACACAAGACACAAACATACACATAATTCAAAATAATAAAAAAATCGGTTTTTTATTAAAACTGAGTAAGATGGAGAACAACTGCAGAAGATACTTAATATCAATCTTTGGTCCCTACAAGTATTTACACCCATACACACACAAGCACACAGCCACAGGACCATGCACGCACACATGCATTCACATGTGCACACACATGCACATCCACACACAGCCATGCACATGCACATACATCCTTGCACATAATCATATATGTGTGCATACACACACACATACACACACACATGCACACACACATGCACACCCTGCCAGCATTCTCCACCCTATGCACTACCACTATCAAACAGAATGGATTGTTTTACCCTTATTTATTTACTTATTTACAAAACATAGCTTTTTGCCTCAAAACACAAAATTACCAAAAAGGAGTCATTTATTCTGAGGCTGAGACATGCTTTAACCAAGTCGAGCTGCCAGACCTTCAGTTCCCCGAAGCCCTCAGTCTTGCCTGTCTTTGGCCATGTATTCGGGCGTGTATTGCTATACAGTCAATTCCTACAATAGTGTGATACATAAGAACAATAAATACTTATAAATTAAACGGATGAAGAAAATGAATAAGCTGATTAATGAAAGCAAGGTGGTATTGGTAGATACCAATGGGAGTCTAGGGGAATGGCTCAGTAGGTAAAGAGCTTCCATACTAGTGTAAAGACCCAAATTCAGCCCCAAGTAAAATAGCCCAGGCAAGGCTGGCATGGACTGAGTTAACTGGGTTCCTAGAGGGAGTAGACCAGGGCCTAGACTGAATAAAAGAGGGGAGAGGAGAAGGGTAGCCGAGTCAGCACTTACCTCCCCGGCTACGTTACACCCTGCTACCAGGTCTTTCTGCCACGATGAATTATAACTCTCCTTAAACTATAAACTCAAACCCTTAGGTTGTTTTTTGTGTCAGAGCAACAAAAGTAGCTGATACCAAAGGCTTGGTTTGTCTTTTTTAAAATTTGAGGCTGCCGGGTAGTGGTGGCGCACGCCTTTAATCCCAGCACTTGGGAGGCAGAGGCAGGCGGATTTCTGAGTTCGAGGCCAGCCTGGTCTACAGAGTGAGTTCCAGGACAGCCAGGGCTACACACAGAAACCCTGTCTCGACAAAACAAAAACAAAAATAAAAACAAATTTGAGGCAGGGTATGCCACAGCCCGTGTGTGAAGGTCAGAGGACAGCATTTGAGAGCCACTTCTCTTCTGGCAGGTTTGGTAGCAAACACTTTTACCCACTGAGCAGATGATCTCGATGACCTTTAAAAACTGTGGGTTTCAGCAGAGGATGGTATTGGGGATTGAACACAGAGCCTTGTGAGTGCTGAGCCAAGCACTCTACCACTAAGCTATGTCCCAAACTTGGTTTTTCATTAAGAATCGTCTTACAGGGACAGGAGAGATGGCTCAGTGGTCAAGAGCACAGGCTGCTCTTCCAGAGGACCAGGATTCAATTCCCAGCACCTACATGGCAGCTCACAACTGCCTGTAACTCCAGTTCCAGAGGATCTGACATACACATAGACACACATGCAGTCAAAATACTAATCCACATTAAAACAAAAATAACTACAACTTTTTTTAAAAAATCATATTATATATTTTGAATTTTATATATTAAGTTGATCTGAAAAAATAACCAAAAATAGCTGGGCACGTTGCCTATATATGATCCCAACACTCAGGAGACTGAGGCAGGAGGATTGAGAATTGGAGGCTGGCCTTGACTACACAGTAAGACTCCTGACTTAGAAATCAAACAAAAGGAACCAGGACAGAGATTCTGGAGATGGCCACCAGTGACGGCTCGCCACACGAGCAAGGTGACTCCCTCAGGAGCCACATATAAAGCCAGATGGGACAGAGTAAGTGTTCAGTCCCCGCACTGGGAAATGAGACAGGCTAATCCCTGGGGCTTGCTGGCCAGCTAGTCTGGCCAGATCAGCTGGGATTCAGTGAGTGACCCTGTCTTAAAAAATAAAGAAGATGGGGCTGGAGAGATGGCTCAGTGGTTAAGAGCACTGACTGCTCTTCCTAAGGTCCTGAGTTCAATCCCAGCAACCACATGGTGGCTCACAACCATCTGTAATGGGATCCAATGCCCTCTTCTGGTGTGTCTGAAGACAGCTACAGTGTACGTATGTACATGAAATAAATAAACCTTTTAAAAAAAAAAGTAAAGAAGACATCCAACATCAGCCGTAGGCCTGCACACACACACATCCAAAATATCAAGGGACCAAGACTTTTCTAGCAACTACAGTTAGCAAATGCCAGAACTTAATGCTACTTAATTACTAGAAAATTGTTTACATCGGGAGTGAGAGGCAGAACACAGAAACTGAACATATATACTTATGAAAACACAGCATTTTGTTTTTGTTTATTTGTAATGCATAGGAAGACTGAAAAAAAAAAATCCAAACGTCCACAGCGGCTCTGGAGCAGTGGAGTTGTGGCTCTTTCCTGTTCCCCAGTTTTCCATCACATGTCCATAAACAAATTAAGGCTTCCTAAATGCCTGGCACCATGCTAAACTTCCCTCCCGTCACAATTCCGTCAGCAGGTTTGTTGTTTTTACAGGCAGGGATGCTGCATCACGGAGAGGCTGCCCAGGAGCACAGTTGGCCCTTGCAGGACTGTGAACCCAGCATCCACCCATCACCCACCCCTGTGTGGTGTGGAGCATCCCAAGTGCCCGCCATCCAGGCTGCTGGCAGATGGCACTCGTGGCCAGGCAAAGGACAAGGGCTGGACAGGCAGGCCATACACCCTGCTCTAGCTGCCAGCAGCTCTTCAGTGAGGGGAGTTCATTCGGGGCTGAACTGTAAGCTAGGTAGGCAAAGAGGGGGCAGAAGTGATTGGAGCTGCATTCAAGATCACTGCAGAGAAGCCTGGACCAGGGAGGACAGGGAAAGCCTAGTAGCCCAGCGGAGCCAGGAACTGGAACCTGAGGGGCAGACCTCACGGGCACTCATGCTGCTGGTTGGTGTTTACTCACCAAGGATAAACTTCTAAACAGTCTGGTGAAGGGTGGGGGCACTGAGCCAGCCAGTGTCTCTCTGCTGTGGCTTGTGCATGCTAGCACCTGGCCTGGACCCAACTGTGGGCTCCAAGGGCAAGCAATGGACTCTGGATACCTCCCTAGAGCAGAGGTCACGAGGTCGACTGTCTTTGACAAGAGTCCAAGGGTGGCCCTTCATCCCCTGGGCAGGATGAATAGGCTTCTGTGGCCTCAATAGGCCTTTTATCATCTTGTGCCTGGGTACTGAGGGCCCTCGTTCCCTGGAGCACAAAGCACAAAGAAGCTGTCCTAGGAAGCCAGGCTGCCCTGATGAGGCCCTGGATGAAGAACTGGTCAGTCGGGTCCCACATGAGCAATCCCAGGGGGAGTGGAGGGTGGATGACTGGGATGGCCAATTCAGGCTGAGCTGGGCCAGTGTCTTCTTCAGGAAGTTCAGGCTCTCTCACCACATGACCCACACTCTCCAGACAGACTCACAGGTCTGCCCTTCATACTCCAAATGCTATAGCCAGCCCTGACTCAGTCCCCTGACCAAATACCTCCACAGAGGCCACACCTCCCCCATCAGCAGTATTTGTTCCCTGTGAGAGCAGCTATGTCCTCAGCTTCTGAGGTCTGCCTGCCTACTCATCCCCAACTGCAGGCTGCCTCTGATAGGCAGCACCTTCCCAGACATGCTAAGTGCCATCTGCACCCTGGGGTGGATCCCATTTGAGTGCCCACTCTGATCTTCGCAGTATCTACCATGGACTTTTCACATGATGGGAAACTGAGGCTCAGGGCCTGAATCACCGCAGTCAGGCCTGCCACTGCCACTGCTGCTTTGTGGCCGAATCAGACCACTGCCACGAACATCTGCCCACAAGGCCACACCCTCAGCCCTTGGCTCCAGTCTTGTCATGGTGATTTCTTACTTCCTATTTGTGAGGGTCCTTGCATCTTGCTGGACAGAGGTCACTGCAGGCAGCCAGCAAATGTGACCTTAAACACATGAACATATGGTGCATTCTCAGAGACACTAAAGGTAAATTAACACACAGTGCCCAAACCACCAACAGCAAGAATACATCAAAACTCTTCAGAACCCTGGTACTTCGTTAGAACCCACGTCAGCTAGGAAACCAGGTGCTGACGTCCAGGCTACCCAGCAAGGTCATGGCTGATGTTCAGACTGCAGCCTGCCCCATGCCTGCGAGTGTATGGGCTTCTGCTGGGGCAGTCTGCAGGATCCCAGCTCCCACAAAGCTGTTCTTTATGCTTTCTCTGCAGCAGCAATGCCACAAATTTACCCACATGACCAGCATGGCGTGGCACCCGCCATCACCACCCACAGCCTGCCTCTAGGCCACTGTGATGTTCCCTGGAACATCTCAGATCCCCAACTCCGAGACCACCACCATGCTAGCTTTTGTTTCCACATAGAAAGTTAGTGCCCTTTGGCCCAATGGGAGCTGTGAGCCAGCAACCCCAGCACCTCCACCTCCCTAGGCTGGAGGTTATTTCTTCATGAACTAGTCACTATTCCCCTCCTCTGGCTTTCACGCAGGTACTGCCGGCAGAAGGTGAGTCGCAGAACCTCAGAAGCCCACCCTTCCCAGCCAGTGCAGCCACCCCGACAGGTGCAGTGGCCAGCAGACAGGCTAGGAATGTGGGCTTTACTCTTCATTTATTTCTTCACCCTAGCCTGTGCAAGGCTCTGGCCAGGACCCAGGCATCCCAATCCATCCACGGAGCTGTGTCTTGTCTACACTGAGCCCAGCACCAGCTTGCTGCAGGCTCTGTAAGCCCAAGTCCTATCCAGCTCTAGGTCTTTCTCTAACTTCACAGTCACCTAGGCGCCTCCTTTAGGAGGAAGACAAACCCAGACACTCCTTTCCCACTGCCAGGTGGTCCTTCTGGCAGGCTCTGCATTGCTCATTCAGCCCACAGCAAGAAACTTCCTCCTCCTGGAGTGGCCCACTCCATCACCGACTCTCTCAGATCCCTTCTCTTCTCTCACTTCTAGGACTACCCACCCTCTGAAACCAGGGCTGGGTACATCCTTGTGTGCCAATCCAGCAAAGGGCCACCCAGGAAAGAACATGTCTCTGATACAGACGTGTCCAAGTGTGAGAGTGGATAGGCCACAGCTCCGAGTCCAGGAGAGTTAGGTCCCTGCCTACAGCCGCTGAGAGTCTGAACAAATGTCCCAATCCCCCTAAGTCCCACTCCATGTGCCAACAGGGGTTACACTCCCTTCAGAAAGAAGCAGAGAAACCCTGTGTGTGTGTGTGTGTGTGTGTGTGTGTGTGTGTGTGTGTGTGTGT
>JADRCD010212891.1:16810-27260 GCA_019843815.1 Montemys delectorum
TGTGTGTGTGTGTGTGTGTGTGTGTGTGTGTGTGTGTGTGTGTGTGTGTGTGTAGAGAAAGAGAGAGAGAGAGAGAGAGAGAAACAGGTTTCAAATAGATGTCCTAGTACTTCAGCAGAAAGCACAGGTCAAGGAGAGGTCTGTACTGCTCAGAGCTCTCCAGTGAGCTCAGAGAACTCTCCCGGGTGCACACAGGCTCCCCTGACACAGCCCTTGGATGAGGATGACATCAGCTGATCGCAGCTGCAGCACCAGCTGAGGCTGATTCATCCCACCAGGTTCCCTGTAGGGAGAGGACTCCCAGGAGAACAGAGGGGAGGGGGGTAAGAACACTCTGGAATCCCAGCCCCACCTCCACGCCTAGCAGATTCGGGATCTCCTGAGTCAGCAGCCCAAGCAGGCAGATCATGGCTCTCTCTGCCTAAGGCTCCAAATGTGGAGTTCCAGCTCTCTCAGGATGGTAAGACAGCAGGACTCAGTTCCATGGTCAGAGGGTAGAAGTGTGCCTCTCATTTGTCTTCCTTCATGTCCCTTGTCCCTGAACCCAAGCACACTCGCATGTGTGTGTGCACGTGTGCACACACATATACAAACACACACACTCGATCACACATGGCATTACTGATGGCTTTAAAGGCAGTGGCAGCAGCACACGACTTAATGCCAGTACTCAGGAGACAGGTGGGTAGTCTCTTGCCTGGTCTGTGCAGAGAAACCCTGTCTGAGGGAGGGAGGGAGGGAGAGGGAGAGGGAGAGACAGAGACAGACAGAGAGAGACAGAGAGACAGAGATACACACAGAGAGAGACAGAGACAGAGAGAGACAGAGACAGAGACAGAGAGGAAGAAGGAGGAGGAAGGGGGGAGGGAAAGAGGGAGGGAGGGAGGGAGGGGGAGAGAGAGTAACAGGTTTCCAACAGATGCCTTAGTCCTCCAGCAGTTGTGGTCTGCTCATTTGCAGAAGAGGAAACAAAGTGTTGAGGGGAAGGACCTATAACCCCAGTCCCCACAGTGCTCAAAGTCCCCATAGTCTCCACAGTCCCAGCAGGCTCTTGTCTGCCTCTTACTCCCCAAAGGTAGGCAGCAGTAGCCCATCTCACCCTGAATCAAAGAAACCTCTTTTCCTGTGGCTGTCTTCAGAAGGATATGTCACTCAAGGCCAGCTCCCCAAGACCTGATACCCTCTCCTCTCAAGAGGCCTCTTTCACCAGCTCAACACCCGATACGGTCCCACACCCCCTCACTCTGAGTTCCTGTGGGAGTGAGCTGCAGCACTGTCCACTGAGCTGGCACAAGGAGGGGACACAGTAGATGACGTGAGACTGGAAGGGGTGGGGACAGGGGGTGGGAGACTGAGGAGCCTGGCAGGAATCTTGCCCTCAGGGACAGAAGGAGGGAGTGGCGGTCAGTTCCTGCAGTGTCAGGAAAAGGCTACAGAAGGGCCTTAAGCTGAGGCTGTCCAACAGACAGTTCTAGGTAGAAGGAGATCAGAATGATGGGGTCCCAGGAACCCCGAGTCATGAAGGGGAGCAGAGATCACTACAAGTCTTAGGCCTTCTGCTCTGTAGGAATCAATGGGTCATCAAAAGTGAGACCAGCAGAGCTGACAGGTAGCTGCTGAGGGCCAGGCACACGGAGATAGGTGACTGGCCTCTGGGCCACCTCTGTGAACATACAGAGGGTGTTGTGAGAATTCTCCCCAGAGAAGAGGAAACAAATGTCTACCCTTTCCTTATAAGATCCTAAGACAAACCCAAGGACGATTCCACCCAAGTCCAGGACCCAATGAGTCTATTGGACTTACCTATAGAGCATAGGTTACCCCAGGGCAACCTCACCTCAGCATGGCCAACTTCTCCACGGCTGTACGATGGAATCCCTCCGACTTAACTTCCTGTACTCTACACCCCAGCACTTCCCAAGACAGAGAGACGATTTTACTGACATCAATTCATATTTTTGTCCAACTACCTTTCCCTAAGACTATTATGTGCTTCAAATGGCTCTCACTCTTGTAGCCCAGGCTGGCCTCACACTTGCAGTCATCCTTCTTTGTGTCTCACCTCTCAACTGTTGAGAGTATAGATGTGAACCACCACACTGTACCATGAACCAACACTGCATGAAACAGACAGCTTTAGCCCATCATCTTGAGGGGGACTCCGGGTCACATGAAATGTACCCCCAATAAGCCTGTATGCTTTTCTTGTGTTAACCTGCTTTCGATACTGGGATCTCAAGCAATGTTCCTAAGATGAGAGAACACTGTTCATTACCTACATCAGTAGAGAGGTCTGGATGTCTGGGGATATCAGGTAGGTCCCACGATGACATGCACAGGACACAGGGCAGTGGAAAGAAACCACAGGTGTGAAAGACCACCCTCTGTCCTTCTGCTCATGCCCCCTCCCTCTCTATGTTCTTGGAGGCAAAGCGAATCACAGTTCAGCTGAGCTGCACAAGACAGACAACAGCAACACCCACACATGCAGATATGCACTGGAGGGTGGAGGTATGGCTCAAGAGGTATAGCGAGTGTTTGCCTAGCACGTGCAAAGCCTTGGCTTGTACCCTGGCAACACACAGAACCCAGTGTGATAGGTCCTAGCTCTCCAGAGATAGAGAATGATCACAAGTTCAAAGTCATCCTCAGCTTTGTAGTGAGTTTAAGATGAACCTGGGATACATTAACAGCCCATCTAAAAAATAAACAAACAAAAAGATGTGGGTTGGATGGGCAGGAACTATAGAAGGTGAGGCTCTCACGGGCACAGAGGTCTCTGGGGCTGCTGTTGCAAAGATAACTATGAAGCAATGCTTTAGAAAGAAGACACGAGCCCATCCCAAAGCCACCTCAATCCCAGCCTGCCTCTCACTCAATGTCTGTGCCATCGACTACAGCAACAGCAAGTCCAGGGTGAGGACAGATGCATAAAGCTGAGGGCCCTTGGTGAAGGTCAGGCTTTGCCTATAGTCTCCAGGTAATCCCAGCTGTGGAGCGAAGTAGCTTTGGGTTCTCCTTTCAGCCAAGCGTGGAAAGTACTGTGTACATTCAGAGTCCACCCAGACTCTGGGGTTTCCAGCAGACAGTCAAGAACACCACCACTCAGCAAAGATGAAGCTCCCCTCCTCCTTCACCTCCTGCCACATTTCAAGCAGATACTAGTCATTTAGCAGCAGCATTAAACAGCATCTTAAAGCCTCAAGGCTGAGTGTAGTGGTGCACACCTATAATCAACGCAGTCCTGGGCAGGGTGAGGTAGGAGGATTGCCATAAGATCAAGGGCAGCCTGCTCTACATAAATACCACAACCCTTTCTCAGACAGATCAATAAATCTTAAAGGCAACCGGGGGTTTGTGTCATCCCTTGCCAGATAAGGTTTGGAGCTGAGGAGCCGGCTTGGTCAGAAAAGTACTTTCTACACAAGCATAAAGAGGTGAGCTTCAGCCTGGTGGTGGCACATGCCTTTAATCCCAGCACTCAGGAGACAGAGGCAGGCACATCACTGTGAGCTCAAGACCCGCCTGGTCTTCAGTAGGAAGCCAGGGCTACACAAAGAAATGCTGTCAAGCCAGGCAGTGGTGGTGTACGCCTTTAATCCCAGCACTTGGGAGGCAGAGGCAGGCAGATTTCTGAGTTCAAGGCCACCCTGGTCTACAGAGTGAGTTCTAGGACAGCCAGGGCTACACAGAGAAAGCCTGTCTTGAAAAACCAAAAAAAAAAAAGAAAGAAAGAAATGCTGTCTCAAAATAAATAGATAGGCAGATAGATGGGTAGATAGATAGATACATAGATAGATACATAGATACATAGATACATAGATAGAGGGGGCTTAGTTTGTTTCATCCCAAGCACCCAAGTAAAAGCTTAACACTGGGATTGTGAACCCAGTACTAGGAAGATGGACACAGGAAGCTCCCTGAAGCTTCCTGGCCAGCCAATCCAGCCAAATGGGTGAGTTCCAGGTTCAGTAAGAGAACCTGTCTCAAAAATGAAGATGGAGAATGACTGAGGACGATACCTCCAGATGACCCCTGACCTTCACAGGTATTCATACACACATGCTACATATGTACAATCACACAAACACATATCCACACAAAAAGAGGACAAAGAGGAAGAGAACATCACAGTGAACTGACAGGTCTCTTCCGTGAGCCTGGCCTACATAGAGGATGCTCCACTGGCTAGACAACTCAACAAACCTACAAGCCTAAACGGGCCCCCACAACCCCAATGTCTGCTTTTCTCAGGGACAGTTGGTGGACACTATCCAGCTGACACATCCCTGTTCCACTCTGCCTTGTAAAATCCTGGAGCTCCTTCCATGTCTATGTACT
The DNA here is from genome assembly GCA_019843815.1 of Montemys delectorum. Taxonomy (NCBI): domain Eukaryota; kingdom Metazoa; phylum Chordata; class Mammalia; order Rodentia; family Muridae; genus Montemys; species Montemys delectorum. Next base: position 21,152 of record JADRCD010212891.1, read on the forward strand.
GTGGTCCTTTTTGCCCATGTGTAAAATAAGGAAACTTCACCTCCCACCAATGGGCCTCGGTCTCCTCACCTGCCCAGTGAGATCCAGGAGGGAGTAGTTAGGGCCAGGCATTTCCACTCTTGCTAGCTCTCATGGCCATGCCCTGTGTGAGTCAGTCAGGATCCCCTTGGGCCTCCTGTACCTGTCCCACCAACCCTGCTGGGGTCAAGGCTAGGCTGGCTGTATCTTGAGATCTTCCCGCTGCATACCAGATCTCTATAACATTCTGCTTCCTGGCTCAAACTAGGAGCCTGGGAGCATGTCTGGAGGTCATCCCTCATGAGCTCCACCTAGATACTCCCTAACCCATCCAACCCAGATGGGACAGGAGGCCCAAGAGGGGGCCTCTAAATCTAGAGGCCCTGTCCCTTGGCATGGTGGCAGCCAGGGAGAGGAGTGAGCAAAGACCACTTATGACAGGAAGGGGTGACAAACGTGTAAGAGGGCCATCACAGACATCTGCGCACCTCTGAGCCTCAGTGGCAAGTGGCCCCACCTATGAAGTGGGGAAGGGGTTGGTAGATAGATCAGTAGGCACCAACCCTGAGTGTTGCCCTGATCACACAGGAAACATGCTAACAGCAGAGACCCCCAGGGCCCATGGAATTAACTCATGCCTAGGGGGAAGTGGGGTAGAGGGCGCACTGGGTTTAAAGTTTCCAGGGAGGCAGGAATACTGCTCAGTGATGAGACATTTGCCTGACACACACAGTGCCTTGGGATCCATCAACAATGCTGTACACACACAATGTTCCCAGTAGTGGTCCTGTCCAAAGGTGAGCTGACACAGTGGGCAGGGAACCCAGTACAGTGTGGCAATAAGTAGGTAAACTGAGGCAGGGAGGCTGGTTGGGGAACTGAAGCTGAGTCAGTTCCACCTCTGGATTAAGAGGAGTAACTGCCCAGTATCCTAGGCCAGGCCAAGTACTTCCCAGCTCATGAGCCCATACTGTGAGCTCAGCATAGAAGCTGGTTGGTCTGCAGAGGTAGAGTGTTCCAGGTAAGAAGCCGTAGGTATGAGCCCAGGGGTAGGGACATCGGGAATGTTCAGGAAGATATATCCAGTTAGAACATGGTCAAGGAACCTTTCAAATCCATTGTGAACCAGCCCTGCAGCCTACCCTCAAATCCAAGCTCAGGGTATCTACCTCACCAGGGGACCTGGCAGCTGCCCTGACTGGGTTGACGACCCCGCCCCTTAGGAAGCTGAGTGCACACAAACCCAAGATGACACACCACCACTCAATGTTATGGGCCCCATCCTTTGTTGTCAGCTCTTCTACAAAATATGGAATGCATCCCTCTCTTTCAGGGAGTTACGGGGATGAAGCAAGGCACGGCTTCCAAGGCTGCCCACTTAGCAGCCTGGATGAGCTGTAAGAGATATAAGCAGGAGTAGAAGGGGTGGGCGACGGCTGCTGGGTACTGGTGGGCATGTAGTGCAGGAGGGGCCGTGTGCATGTGCAGGTATGTATGGGGAGCCAGCCTGGGCTGTGCTCAGAGGTCCCAGACCTACCTCACTGTCCTTAGCTGGGAACAAGGGGCTCTGGGCCTCCAGAAGCAGGAGCAAGCCTGAGATCCCTGGGCGAAGATAGCTCAGGTAGCAGAAAGACTGAAGAATCACAGACCAACAAGGTGCTTGGATGGCAGCCTCACCGGCTGCCAGCTCCTTGCCCACACCGCCTCAGTGCAGGCCTCTTTTCAGGCTCCTCCCACATACCGCAGCTCACCTTCCTTTCTGCTTTGCGCCAGTGGTTTGAACCATTTTCCTGTGCGTTTGATGAGCATCTGTTCTCTAGCTACAGCCCTAGCCTGGTCCTTTGAGGTAAGCCTCTAAGAATGGCCTCCCAGGGCGCTAGGATCAATACAGAAACCTTTTTGTGAAGCCAAGCTAGTGACTAATAGGAAACCAATCAGGTAAATTAGGGAACAGCCCTCAACTGTCGTTGAGGTTTTGAATTTAAAATATTTGGAGTTTGAACAGTGGAGAATATGTTTCAGGGATGTTAGGTGAAAATTATGAATAAAACATTTCCCATACAGAATTTAAAGGCTTTGAAAAAACTGGAAGGCCAGGTGTCTCTGGGAGGCCAGGTGTCTCTGGGTACAGGAACTATGGGTAGAAATATATACATACATATATACCACACACACACACACACACACACACACATACATACATATATGTATATGTATTAGACTGGGTCTCATAAGTAGCCCAGGCTAGCCTAAAACTTGCTGTATAGATTGGACTAGCCTTACTCAAAGTGATTCTCCTGCCTCCAGGGTTCTGGGATTACAGCTGCATTATAGTTCCATAACACTGCACCCAGCAAATTTGCTTAATCTTTTTTTAAAAACTATTTTGTTTATTTATTTATTTGTGTGTTTGTTTGTTTGACAGGGTATCACTATATAGCCCTGGTTGGTCTAGAATTCACAGAGATCTACCTTCTTCTGCCTTCTGAGTGCTACAATTAAAGCCATATCCTACCATGCCAAGAAAATGAGCTTTTTTTAATTGGCTAGATTCTTTGGTGACTTAGAGGATGCTTTTTGACAAGTACCCTATGTGAGGCTTCTCTTCAGTGGCCTTGTGCCTTAGCTGATAATAACTCAGGAGCCTGACCAACTTAGTGAAGGAGACATGGGACCTCCAGGTCAGGACAAAGAAAGCCAGAGGGTGGGAGATGACTCAACTAAGCCACAGAGCAGGGTAGTGCATTATCTTACCCATTCCAGGTGATGCCAAGAAGGCTGGCTACAGACGGCCCTGCAGTTGTGACCACAGCCTTTTGAGACCCCAAGGCCCAGAGCCCACAGGTGCCCCTGAAGGACATGGGGTCTTCACTTCATGAGAGCCTCAAAGTTGCTCTGGTCCTAGGAACTAGCAGAAGCCAGAATCACAAGCCTTAAAATAGGCCCAGGAACAGAAAACGGCACTGCCGCTACCGCACAGGGACACTTCCTCCCACCATGCTGGCCCACAACCAGCTAACCACTGCTGGGGTAATGGGTTACTGTCATTCCAAGGGAGACTTTTCCCAGTGACTGCATGCCAGCCCCAACTTCAGAACAAGAAGCTGTCACTGTAGAGGCTCTTCCCTCAGCTCACTAGCCCCCTCTAAGTCTTGGGACCACTTTCCCTTTCTTACCAACTCTATTTCCAGATCCTAAAATACAGGTAGACGTCCCAACAGACATGTCACAGGGCTCAGCCTGCAGTGGCCCCACCAGAGCTTATGCTGAGTCCATGCACGCCATGGCTACTTTTCTGTGTGATCCCCATGTCTCCTCTTTTTACAGTCAGGACCTAGAGGAGGTGCTTAGTCAGGGTCCCCATGGCCCCCTCTAGCCATCCCTCCCACAGAATCCCCAGCCATGACTTACTCCCCACTATAGCTACCTAGAAAAACGGCACAGGGTCAGCTGGGGGTGCACAGGTTCATCCCAATTAAAAAGCGGTTCCAGAACCTGCCACACAGTGGGACACGGGCTGGGGCAGGCAGCGGTCGGTCCTTCCTCCTTCATCTTTCTTGAACCTTGTCCAGGTTGCCTCTCTGCAGCCTCAGCTCCAGTTGGCCAGGTCTCCCAGCTTCCTGACCTCAAGAGGGCCCATCTCTTTGAAGTGTAGCTTCCCCTTGTGAAAGAGAGTGATGGCAGTCTCCCCTCACAGGAGCCAAGCTACAGTAAACGCTGGCCGATCCACGCCTACACAACTCCCAGGGAGTTGGGAAGTCTTGGGAAGTACTGAATTCAGACACTCAACCCAAACATACTGTTCCAACCTCAACCCTCACAGCCCCATCCAAACTTCCCAGCATCTGCTCCTCCCACCAGCCCCTCCCAGCCTCAGGTCTGACCAATACAACTCACAGACTCCTCCCTTGAGTAGCCCGGTGACTCTAGCTCTTGACAGTGATCCTTTCCTGGGTCCACCTCAGTCAATCAACGATGTGTGTCAACCTGGCAGAGCTGTTGGCATTCTAAGGACAGGTCTGGGTGGCCCTCTGGTCTGTGCAGAGCCTAAACTCGGATGCACCCTGCCACTTTCTACCCTTGTGGTTGAGGGCACAGTACTACCCCTCCAGACCTGCGTTCCAGGCAGTGCCATGAGACCTACCTCTGAGGCACACTTAGGGTAAACAGAAAGAATGAGCACAAAGCACTCCTCCTGACCCTGGACGGGGAGGACTCCCCATCACCACCACCTACCAGGCAGCAAGCCTAACACCCAGGCAAGAGGCCTCCAAAGACAGAGATGAAGGCAGGCAGCAAGATGAGGGCCACAGCCCCTGCGAACTCACACTGGTTAATAAGGCACACTACCTACTAAGAAGGGACCTGCCTGTGCTACCATTCAGGGCCTAGGAGAAGCCCCACTACCAGGAGAAGCCATGGGCTTCCAGACAACTACATCATATGCACCGTCTGACTCACTCCAGGTCAGGGTGACCAGAGCTCCACGGGAACTGCAGAGCCATAAGCAGTTTCCTGTGGAAACATCAAGAACTTGCATGGGCAGCCACAATCTTGGCTGCTTCCCAGCAGGGTTTTTCTTAACCTCGAAGTGACCTGTACACCTCTCTCCCCTCAGAGACCATGTTCTACAGTGAAGCAAGGACCAGCTTCAAGACCTAGCACTCAGCCAGTGCTCAAAAAACGTTTCTACGGTAGAGGCAACTGTGGAAGAGAGTCAGAAATCAGGTGTGTGGCTACAAAGCGACTTTCATCTCCGGGGCCAAGTGACCATCCTTATGTGGGTGGGGCCAGCAGCTTCACCATCTTAAACAGACACTGATTCAGTCAGGACAGCTTTCCCAGGCTCCCTGGACACCTTCAGAACCACCGCTGGGGGAAAACAACAGCCTTCAAGGCGGAAGCATAGCTCTGAGTAACACACTTTACTCAAATACCTGAACTCATAATGGGCTGCAGGTGTCACTCATGATAAAGTACTTAGCATGCATGAGGCTCTAGGTTCGAGTCCCCAGCAGCAATAAATTTATTCAAACACCCAACAGGTTGTCACAGCTGGGAAGTGAGGATGACAAGGTGGAATCCAGAGGACAAAACAGAAACATGAAGGCAAAACCAAACAAACTGTAATGCTGTCCCACAGGCTGAGAGCGTAACTGACCACATGCCAGGTGTAGGGTATTCTGACCCAGTTCTGCTGAGTTCCTACGTTCTGGGTGTGTGGGCCAGCCATCAGGCCTGTCACAGATAATATCCACCATCAGGATCTAGAATCACTTAAGAAAACAAGCCACTGGGCAAGTCTTTGAGGGATTATCTAGACTAGGTTGAGGGATTATCTAGACTGGGTTAACCCACGTGGGGAGACCAGCCCTGAATATGGGCTGCACCATACCAAGGAGTGGGTTCTGGACTGGATAGAAAGAACATAACATGAGCTGGGTGCCAGTGTGTGTGTGTGTGTGTGTGTGTGTGTGTGTGTGCGCGCGCGTGCACATGTGAGCAGTGGCCTCAAGCACCAGCTACCATGAACTCTATCCTTGAATTTTGAGCCAAAACAAACGCTTCCTTTCCTAAGTGGCTTTTGTTAGGTAGTTTATCAAAGCAGCTCAAACAGTAACTATCAAGACGCCAAGCCAAGTCCCTGTCAGACTTGTCCCTCCAGGCTCTTCTGGAGGCAAAGGCTCCACTCACCTCGCCATCCACACCGTTCGTATGCTGCCAGTGGGGAAATGCTTCATTTGTTCCCTATATGTTTCCGAGCACATGTTCTGTATGTGTCCCCGTGCTAGGCACCAACAGGAGGACCGGGCAATACCCTCGTGGCTCTTGATGGCTAGCTGAAGGGACAGCCATGGGGTTCATTACAATGCTACAGTGGTGCCAAACATCTAGGACAGAGGAGACATGGCTACGTGATGGGTGTGGAGGATGGGTTCCAGGCAATAGCTAGGAGCTGAGATCCAAAGGAGAACTGGCAGTGTCTGAGGAGCGAGTGAGTAGGAGCAGCTTCCCATGCAGAGGAAACACCGGCACACACCGCCATCCAGAACGTCTAACACTAGAGTCTAACGCTAGGTGATGGAGGACG
>JADRCD010212892.1:0-12314 GCA_019843815.1 Montemys delectorum
TGTAAATTTCTCTCTTTAGTGTGTAATTTAAAGCCTATAGATGACCATATGGTCCCAATGCTCAATAAATATCCTTTATAATTTAGTGGGAGAAATGACAAACACTTGGGCTCATCGAGATTCCAGTTCTTAGTCAATCTCCTGCCAAACCATGGAGGTCTTACATGGAAATCTCCCAACTTATACTGGGTACCCGCCAGTGAATGAAATTTTCTTAGTTAACATTTGCTTAAACTGTTTTCCTGCCATGAGATTTTTCTAAAATTATGACCTCTTTTCCTGTCTATTAAAATTTAACACATCAAATACAATATGTGTGTAAGTATCTATCTGTATATACAGGTATGTATGTGTTTACATGTTTATATATGTGTATATATGTTTATATGTATTGATTTATATATCTATATATATTATGTATATATATATATATATATGAACATTCTCTCAGGCTTTCCTGACCATTTTGTCTGAACAAGCAGAATCAGGGCTTAGAATAAGAACTGTTGCTAATGGCTCAGAACTCTTCATCCTACAGAGTTAGTGTTCACCCAGGAAGGACTTCAAAATAAAGCCCTCATCTCTATTCTAGACTCTCTTCCTGCTGTCCCCTTTCTTGCTTTTCTTCCTAAAATAAAGACTCATATGTTATTATAAACAGTTAGAGTCCTGAGTCATCAGCCAAATTCTACCTTCCCTCTTTTACTAGTCCCAAGAAGTAAATATAAGCTTTATTAGCAGATGAGAGACCCAAACTCAGAAGATGAGAAACTGCACTAGGTTTCTTAGTGTGTTCTAGGTCATGCAAAGCAAGCATCTTTGACGCTAGAGTCATCTTTAATCACTACACTCATCTTGTTTGTCTCTTCCTAGATCAAGAGTCAAGAATTTGAGTCCTGGGACTTGTGAAGTAGATGCTGCATCTTATAGATTGCACATTATCCTCTCTCTCTCTCTCTCTCTCTCTCTCTCTCTCTCTCTCTCTCTCTCTCTCTCTCTCTCTGTGTGTGTGTGTATGTGTGTGTGTGTGTGTGTGTTTATGTGTTTTTGTATATATGTAGCCTGTAGGCTTCAGGGCTATGGATTATGCATGCATGCAGTGATGAGGTAAACATACCCATGTCCCTGAATAATAGAGAACACAATTTCCTTAGGGACAATAGAAGCCTTGAACTGGGGAAGTGCTCTTTTCACGTCAAGGGTAATGTAACAGAAAAAAACAAGCCTGCTCTTTCTCTGATTAGAATGAATCTGAGGGGAGGTTGGGAGTGTGATACAGGCATGCATTTGAGTGCTGATGCGTTCATATGTGTGTGGAACCCAATCTAGAATTCTGAGATCCCATCCATCCTATGTTTCTGAGACAAGGTCTCTCCCTGACTTGGAGCTCTGTATTTAGGTTAGGCTGGCTGGCCAGCAAGCCCTAGAGAATCTCTGGCCTCCCCCTCCACCTTACTAGGCTTGCAAGTAGAGCCCACAAGTCATAGACTTTTTTATAAGTGTCTGGGAGTCAAACTTAGTTCCCATGGAGGCCCCACACATTGGTGTCCCACAGCTGTCAGGATACTCAGTGACAAAGGAAAGTCTTTTGTTACTCTTCACTATGCATGTGAAAAAACATTCTCCTCAAGGGAGCAGTTATGGACACAGAATCCCCAAAAGGGTACATTTCAACTCAGGAGTCCCAGTGCTTTGCCCAGTGTCTTACAGTCTAGGATGGAAAACCAAACACATTTAACTTCTAGGAAATCATGGAGCTTTGCCTTACCCCACTGTTGCTTATCGAGTTTATAAGAGCTATAATTTATTGATATAAAAGAGATTATTTAATTCCTTTTTGATTTTCTTTAAAACTGTATTTTTCATATATTCATGGGGTAAAGCATGACATTTTGATAAATGTCTATACTGTAGAGTGCTTCAATACACTAGTTAACATATCTATCACCTTACCTCACTATAATTAATAATGTGTATTTCAAAATGCTATGACAGTAGTTTTAAATGTTTTCATTAACCTATTTAATTCTTTTCTCAACCTTCTGTGGGAGCACTGTTATTATTTCATTTACTGTGCACGTAAATAGAAATTTAGACATAGAGCCCCAATTTGCAAAGCTAAGATGTATCAAAAGCACTTGGAACCCTAAGACTGTAAGTGCTTATGTAGCCATAATCATTTGGGTTCCAGACGTTAAACCTATAAGCTTCCGGGCTGTAGATTAGGCATGACATATTTCAGTAAACATACCCATGTCCCTGAATGATAGAGAACATAGTTTCCTTAGGGATAATAGAATCCTTGAGTCGGGGAGGAGCTTTTAGGAAGTCAATAGTAACATAATAGGAAATATCAAGCTCCCTCTCTGCTTAGAATGTCTCTCTCACCACTACCCAGCCCAAATCACATCAAGCTGTAAAGTCTTTTCCACATAGCCTGTCCTGACACTTCCACTCGAAATAACCTCGGCCTTGTGAAGGTTTTGTGTCCCAGTGTAGGGGAATGCCAGGGCCAATAAGTGGGAGAGGGTGGGGTGACAGGCATGGGGAGGGGGGAGGCAAAAGGGGTTTGTTCTTGTTGTTTTTGTTTGTTTGTTTGTTTTTTGGAGGGGAACCTGGGAAAGGGAAAATTTACATGTAAATAAAGAAAATATCTAATAAAAAAATCCACTTGAAAAAAAAAAAAAAAAAGAAAGAACCATCCTCTCTCTCCTAGGACCCACCAGTCACCTGTTTGTACGGCTCCCTGCCTTGGAGCTCCCAGACAAGGTGCTTGTTAGCCTCTGTGATCTACTATTGTTCCTTGCTATTCCCACTACCTAGCATATCTAGTCAGGATAGAGGGCAGATTAGAACTTAGCAACCCACAATAAACACAGACAGATGTCATCTTTACAAAAATTGCCAAAGTAGTCCTAGCAAACTATGAAAGGAAGCCTACAGTCTTTCCCTATCTCTCCCATTGGGGTCCCTGGGCTCAATCCAATGGTTGGCTGTGAATGCCTGCATCTGTCTTAGTCAGATGCTGTCAGAGCCTTTCAGAGGACAGCCCTACTTGGGCTCCTTCCTGTCTCCAAGCAGTTCTTGGCACCAGCAATAGTGTCAGGGCTAGAAGTTTGAGGCAGGAGTAGGTGGATGGGAGGGTGAGTGAGTACCCTCATAGAGGCAAATTGAAGGGGCCATGGGAGGGCTCTTGCAGAGGGGAGACCGGGAAGGGGGGCAATATTCAAAATATAAATAAATAAAATAATCAATTAAAAAAGAATAAAAAGGAGGCATATACCCATAAGTAAACTTTGCTCATAAGAATTTGCAAGAAAATTGTGTTTAATGCTAGCCACAACATGATATGGACTTAGAAAATCCGATTCTTTGTTTTCCTAGTAAACACAGTTAAGAAGGAAATATGTTCCATATTGTCTATGTATTATTTACTTATTCATTATTTCCTATGTCTACCATCTCTATATTATCTATTGTAATGAAAGTATAAGTCTATTCCACACAAGCAAAGCTTAGTCTACTGCTAATTCTTCTAGGCCATTCCCCACTGAATCTCACCTTTCAACAAGACTTACTACCTGAGATACAAGCTGCTGTTTTCAGTAATATGGCCTAATGAAATACAATGCAAGATGCTTTAGGGGCTTCTTGTTTGATAAAATTCAACTCTCAAAATATTAAATGGAGAGTTATAGTCACAGGCATTCTTTGTAATCATGAATAACCCCAATGTAACGCTTAAAACAACTGAATGTGGTCCTTTAATTGACTCTCAATGATGCCCAGTTCAGAACAATACAGCTGTTTGTTTCTACCCTAAGAAATTATGATTATGACATTAGAACTAGACCCTCACTATCTGAATTTTTAGACAAACTTCCTCAATGATTCTAGGATGTACTGAAGTTTGAAAACTACTGTGTTAGAGTAATAATTTGACCATCAGAATTTTTAAAGAGACTTACATAATATCCACTTACTATAATTCTTACAATCAAATCTATTTGGTTTATAGAAACCAAAATCGTTAAAGTTTTGTTAGAAAAAAAAAAGGGGAGTCTTGATTTGAAGTTATAGCAAGACACACAATATGTTTAGAAGTTAAAACAAAATACATCTTGGTGTTTTGGAAATAGAAATGCAAGCAAATAGTGAGTTTCCACTTGGCGTCATCATATTTATTCTGTTCTCTAAATCTCTACACTCTCATAATCTGGACAGACCACCCAACTCAGCCCTCAACCTCAACAGAGACATCTCTCAGATATGTTATTGAAGCATTCAGGCCCATTGATGGGCCTTGGGTGGTCTAAGGGTCAGGCAAGATTCTTCAAGATGCTCAAGCTTAGCTTTGAAGAGAACCTTTTCTCCCAATTACCAAGAGAAGGAAACTTGTCATCAAGTTGCTATTTTCATGCTGGTATCTCAGTACTTAGTAGCATCTTGGAATAGTACCTTCAATAAAGGCCTCCTTTGGAGAGGAAGGCAGCAGGTACTGATGCTGGGCGTGCCCTCAGATGGGCTTTGGTGATTCAGGCTAGATTCTCCATGATGCTCAAGCTTAGCTTTGGAGGGAACCCCTTTTCCCAGTTATCCACCTGTCCCGTGTGGTAATCTACAGGTGAAAGGTATCAGGTTTTGTGTACAAAAAGGCCAGCTATTTTTCATTGTACAGCCTCAAGTAAGGAAGAGAGCTGTTATAAATTAGATAGAAATACAGAAAGGGAAAATGAAGCACCAGAGAGGATGAAGACCATAGAATTCTTCATGTGGAATAGGAACTGAGAATAGAAAAAGCACTAGCCATGAGCATCGCCTGGGCCAGGTAGATTTTATATTTCAAACAACCCGAATATACATTCTCTGTGTCTTTGCATTCCTACCCAAATGCCTCAGCTAGGATTCCTATCTATTTCTGTCATAAGAAGTGTTGTTTTACAAACCCAAACCAGCATATCAAGCAAAACTAAAGCAAATAAAAAATATCAAACAAAACCAATAAATGTGAATTTAGTAGATGGAGTTTCAGCTCAACCTGGAGCCCACATCCTGCCTCCTTGTTTTGTATCTAAACATTGCTTTAAAGCCTATTAATTTTCTTTGCTATAAAGCCAAACTACATTACCATCTGTAAGTTCTGCAGTATTCATAGATACTCAGGATGATTTACTGCTAATCCAGGTTGCAGAAATGTGACTTTTTGCAAATGAATTTTCTTTTTCCTTTCACAATGCTTTTACTTTTGGTTTGTTTCATTCTCATACCTGTACAAATCTCCATGGATGATACAATATGATTCTTATTTGTATATAGAAGTAGTTGCTTTTCAGAAACCAAGAAACCCATGTTAATTAGTATTGTATTTTTAGACTTCCAATGTACTTCCAATGAACAAATATAATAAATTAGTTTTGAGTTAGCTAGAATACTACTTTTATTAAATATTTTGCAATTGAAAAGAATAAATTATTTTCTACTTCCTTGGCTTTGGTCCCATTTTAATTTGATTCTAAATTAGAATGCAGCTTCCAGAAATTTTGCCTCACTGAATCAGCTAGTACAATGGGGAATTTATAAACTACTTTTATTGTTACTACTCCAAGAAAGCTCAGCAATGGAGGGTGAGTTAAATGTTGTGATTTTAACATGTCATTTGGAATTTCAAATTTTATAAGACAATTAAATAATTTATATAAGATAATAAATCAATGAGATTAAATTCACGTTCAAAAATTAAGTAAATTGCTTATATTTTAAGACCAACAATTTGCAAATGTTTCTTAATAAAAAAAAAAGTCGAACCTGACCAGTCAGTCTGGAAGCATCTTCAGGTTGCTTTAATCTCAAGTTTCTACATAAAAATAGATTAGATAGAATATCTAAATGGCAGGTTTTCAGTGATAAGAAATAACTTATCCCCACAGAAGTGTGTCAGGTGTGATGGGGGAGCTGTCATTTTATCTTTTCAAGTTAAATTTAATTTGGTGATACCTAATCTCTGTTATTATGACTTCACTTTGAGACCTTACAGATAATAAACCTATAAATGATGGCTAGACACATGGCCACAAGTTCTTTTGGGAGTATGTTTACTTCCAAAAGATGTATATTTATTTCATATTATATCTACTGATGAATGGCACTGGCATTTGACTATATTTGATCTAATTATACCCTGCCTCAGGCATCCCTCTGAATTGTTCTTGTACCGTAGAAAGCACTTGGACTAATTAAACTTTAGCAGAGCTATGGTGGCCTCCTGGTGTTGCTACTGCCAAACTGCTCGTTTAACTCTGTCAGAGGCCTTATTGGTAACCTAGATGTAAGATGTACTCTTTGTGAGGCAGTATATACAGAAGATGCTTCCATCACATACAAAGAGGCTAGAGTGTTGGTGGCTGTTTGGAATAATCCCTTCCATGTTCTCTACCATCTGTTTCCTCTCTCTGTGTGTAGAATCAATCTCAAGCCTCAAGGATTTTAAAACTAAGAGTTTTAAAAATAATATATTTAGAAGTTTGGATGCTCCTGTGTGTCTTAAAGAGAAAAAAAAAATCGCCTTTTAATGAAAAATAAAAACCCAAAACAAGTCAGTTTAGTAGTTACATATGAAATTGAGTTTCATAGATTAGGAATTAGGCTGACATGTGGCCAACATAGTCATACTTCTTCTTGGACTGTGAGGAGTTTTGCCTTTTCTATACTCTTTCATTCCATTTCAGATCCCACATAATTGAGAATTAGCCCAAGCAGGGAATGGAAAACAGTTGATTGCCAGTTTTGCATCTACTGTCATAGTGTACACTGGACAACTGGAGGCTCTCTTGGAACAACTACTTCTCCGAGCATATCAGAATATGTGCACCTTCTAAGCCGATAGTTCACCCAGAAAAGGGAGAATAAGCAATCAGTCATATGTATTTAGTTCTCTCTCCTAGAGTCATGGTATTTTATGCTACACAGACTCCCTAAAGAAGAGGTTGGAAGAACTGAGGGACTGAAAAGTCTAAGCTTATGGAGTTTTCTCTGTGTTGAAGAGATCACTGCTTGGAGTACCCTACACTCTACCAAATGTGAACCCACACCCTGCCTTGCCAGCTCTTTTACTTTCACCCCTTGTTATCATCCCTTCTACAGTGCTTCTCCATCTAGTCCAGATTTACACAGACTGCCCCTTCTTTTGGCCTTTGCGTTGGAGCCTTTTTTTTTTTTTTTTAATTAGGTATTTTCTTTATTTACATGTACATTTTCCCTTTCCCATTTTCCCCTCCAAAACAAACAAACAAACAAACCAACAAAAACAAGAACAAACCCCTTTTGCCTCCCCCCTCCCAATGCCTGTCACCCCACCCTCTCCCACTTATTGGCCCTGGCATTCCCCTACACTGGGGCACAAAACCTTCACAAGGCCGAGGTCCTTTCCTCCTATTGATGATCGAATTTGCAATCCTCTACTATACACATGCTGCCAAAACATTCAGTCCCACCCTGTATAGTCCTTGATTGGTGGTTGGGTCCCTGGGAGCTCTGAGGGTACTAGTTAGTAATTGTTGTTTGTCCTAAGGGGCTGCAAACCCTTCAGCTCCATAGAACCTTTCTCTAACTCCTTCATTGGGGACCGTGTACTCAGTTCAATGAATGGCTGTGAGCCTCTACATCTGTATTAGTCAGGTATTGTCAGAGCCTCTTAGGAGATAGCTATATGCTTGTCCTTCCTTCAGTCTCTGCTCCATAGTTAATCTCTGCCACTCCTTCTGTGGGTGTTTGATTCCCCATCTACAGATTCAATGCAATCCCCATCAAAATTCCAACTCAATTCTTCACAGACTTAGAAAGAGCAATTTCCAAATTCATCTGGAATAACAAAAGACCCAGGATAGCGTTGGAGCCTTTTTATCCACACCTCGCTCCATTCCAATGTCAGCACCTCCAAGGGACTCTGACCCTCTGACTTCAGCATCTCCTCCTCTTTCTTTTTTTCTTGATCACTAGATAACTCTTGACTTATGGGGGCTGTTTGACTTTACAGCTGTATGTAACTATTTTTTAATCAATAGAAGATGTACTTCAGATCTTGACTTCCGGTCTTGTCCTGAACTAGTGACATGTGGCCTCATAACCTCCCACAATGCAGGCAGAAACACTGGACCTGAACCTGACCTGGAGAGGATATGATTCATGCTCTTCAACATGCTCTGCTGCTGAACTATGGTGTAAGGTAGCAATGACTGTCTTTGACAGCATTTGTAGCCTAAGAAGGGGTTGACAGTGTGCAAAGTTGTGGAACATTTCTGCTATTTTCCGTATAGCTCTTGCTATTATCCTGACCTGACTATGACCTCTCAGTTGTGGTAATCTGAACAGTAACTGCCAAAGTCAGTGCCCGGATTTTTATTGAGTAAATAATAACAATGCATTAGTAATTCAGGAAATCTTTATGTTGAACTTACTATATACCAATTTTATGATAATTGCTGTTTACATGAAAGTGAATAGTATGAGGACTCTCAAATAAATAGACTTTTAATTAAGTCTGTTTATTAATTAAAAGATTAAGGAATATAAATACATGTATCTTTGTACCTGGGAGAAGCATAGACATGTATGCAGATACAGGTATCTTACTATAACTATACAGCTGAGGACAATATACAGGCTTTGGTATATCAAGTCACTGGGCAAACATTAGGCTTAGGGACATCATGCAGCAGGTTATGTGTGTGAGTACAGCAGCTGGTTTTGCTAAAGGGTAGCATACTTGCAACAGTGGCAGACATTTTAGGAGCCAAGAACACATAGCACATATGAAGAACTGATAAGAGAAATGTTCAGATATGCAGTAGGCAGCTGGACAAAATATTTATGTTAATCGGACGAATTCCAACATTATCTTGAATTCTTTTGAAGCAGTTTAAATTCAACATAGGTGTGGTAACATCACATCTGGTACTTTTTAAATTCCTGCGTAAAATATTAGACAGCCACTCAATTAGGAGGGCAAGGAATGAGAAGCATTTGTTTTCTTGACTGGTACATGTGTCTTTCAGCAAACCAAGCAAATAAACATACTCAGCATTATTTGATAGCGTGTCCTCATGGCCTGATGGCCATAACTCAGCATCTTTTAATAGTGCATCCTTGTGACCCAGAGCCCACTGGGAGTGCTGAGTCAACCATGCTGCAAATGCACACTCCCAGGTGACTATGCAAACACTCTTATATGCTTAAACTATTTTAATGCTATTCTCTTGAATAGCAAGAGTGAGGAAGTGCCATAAGTCGGAGGGAGCAACCTTTTCTATCTTCCACGAGGGTCTGCTTCCAGTGAGAAAAGATAGTTGTGGGCAGCCACGGAATTTCCCATCTGCACTTGTTAAGACCTATGAATAGTTTACTGGGTCCCATGAAGATGAAAGTGTAGATGCTATTGTGCAAAAGTTACTGGTATTTTAAGACTGTAGCCTCAGAGCTTTAATCCACTGATGGTCTGAGTAGATCACAAGCCTAGGATGCTGTAGACCTTACTGGTTCTGTCTGGGATCTGGGAACCATGAAGAATAGGTCCGTTATTGTATTGGAATGCAATTCTTCTTGACTGCTTTGAGAACAAATAAGGATTAGAGAAAGTGTGAGCTGACAAATGTTCCCTTTGGTGACTGACACAAGGCAGAGACTCTCAGAGGCTTCCTGCCTACAGACTCTTGCTCCACTTACCTGGACCCTACTCACGTGCAAAATTTCCAGTTTCTTGCCGACAAATTAAATTGAGAGAACTTTCCAAGTTGTTGTGAGTAGACTCGCACAAAGAGCATGGTGAATGACTGACAAGGGAGTTAACTTTCTTTCTGTTTTAAATGTCATATTTTTTCTATCCTAAATATCATAGTTAGCTTCAACTATCAGCTTGACACAGTCCTAAATCACGTGGGGGGAAAGTACCTCAAATAAGGAATTGCCCAGATCTGACTAGCCTGTGGCTCTATCTGTAAGCCATTTTCTTAAGTGATAGTTGATGTAGGAAGACCTTACCAACTGTGTGTAGTGTCATACCCATACAGGGGCCATGGACTGGATTAGATAGCTAGATAATTATGTCAGAGAAGGCAGCCAGTAAGCACTATTCGCTCATGGTTACTGCCGAAAGCTCCTGCGGTGAGTTCCTGATATGGTTCTTTCCATAATGGGCTGGAACCTGTAAGCCACGCCAACCAAATGAACCCCTTCCTCCCCAGGTTAGTTGTGGTCGCTGTTTTATCACAGAAAACAAACAAACAAACAAACAAAACACCTCTAGAACACTGAACTTTCTTAAATACGTAAAATCATATTATTGTTTCGTGGTGAAACAATAGGAGTAGATAAACAGAATTTCTTAATTGTAATATAAATTTAAAATTATAATTTCATCTCTTCATTTAAGATACTTTCATCTATATAAAATGTAGAAAGGCATTGCTTGGTCATTTTCTCTGAAATTTTCATATTCAAGTCTTTAATTAATCTTTACACATTAGATTGGTTAGGAATCCTCTTGGTTAGGAATTTACCCTAGTTGTCACACAGGCGTTCATTCCACCTCTTCTAAAATCTGACTTAAGGCCTTTATGCCTAGTCTTGTTTCTGCTTTGAATTTTCTTTCCCTCTAAGCCCCATCCACCAAGGCCCAGCCTCAGCTTGGTCAGGAGTTCTGAGAAATGGGTGTTTAAGAGCTGAGAAACAAAGAACTGGAAGTCAAATCGTGGGTCTAAGCTGACAGGCTGGATTCTGCTTTAGATGGCTTCCTAGTTCGTTCTCTGTATATAGTTCTTGGCTCTGTATTCTGCTCCAGTTAGCTTTTGCTCCAGACAGCTCTCTGGTCGAGATATGTCATTTTGCTTGAGACAGCTCTCTATTGCTAGGAACAATTTCTAAATATTCTCTGGATAGCTCATGGATTTTCCAATCAAGGTCAGAGAAACTGTTAGAAAAAAATTCTTGGACTTTCTGCCCAAGTCAGAAGTTCTGTTAAAAAAATTCTAAAAGTAATTCTTGAGTTCAGAAAACCAGGGAAAAAATTCTAAAAGACCTATGTTCACTCTTCAGATAGCCTTCTCTGGATAGCTGTTAGAAAACTTTCTAAAAGAGCTGTGTTAGCTCTCTAAGCAATTTGGGTCAGAAATCCTGTTAGAAAAAATTCTAAAAGGGCTATGAAATATTCTAAAAGAGCTATGTTTGCTCTCCATGGATTTTCTGACCAAAATCAGAAATCCTGTTCGAAAAAATTCTTAAAGAGTTCGTTCTCTACAGAGATCACTAGACAACTCGTCTCTTGCTGGAAAAAAAAATCTTAAAAAAATATCATAACAAGCCATTTCAGTTCAGGCTATAGCAGTGGACATAAAGAACTAATATATTTTCAATAAACTTTTACAAATCTTTATATGGTCTTGTTTATATATTACATTTATTCTAAAATTCTTCATTTTTTTCTTTCTATTGTAGATGGCATCTATTAACTTTTACTTTTAGTAGCTTGTTAATTATATTTATATAGGCCATTGTTGTTTAGACATAGATCTAGAAATTTCACTAAAGTCTGTATATTAGCAAAATTGTATCAATATTATATTGAAATATTAATACAAACAGAAAAACTTTGTAGAACAATAAAAATGTCATGTATTCTTAAAAAAAAAAAAAAAAGGAACTGCTATCATTCTCCACTAGCTCATCTCATGGAGACCAAAGTTCACTTTTTTATTTACATATTAAATTAGTCATTTATTCCACATTCCCTCTTGACCATCCTGTGAATCAACATTACATGACCTTAGCCCCTTGTCTCTTAGGAAAAGAATAGCAACTACATTTATTTTTTAACATTGCAAAAGAATTCAAGGATCTGCCTACCTCTGTAAACTTTGCTAGGTGAAATCTACCAGTTTGACCACTCTTGGACCACTCTCAATTTGCCCTGCCCTAGGTTGACCTTGAACTCAGGAATCTACTTGCCTTTGTAAGTATAAACAAAAAAACTTAGCTAGACGAGATCTTACCCTGAAATCACCTCTTCCAACCTTTTTATCTCCTTCCTGAGCATTTTTTTGACAAGCTGGCTCATAGTACAGTTATCTCTGTTTTTCCAGGTCTGGGAAGTCCCTCATATAATTCATATGACATCCTTATATTTGCATAGTTGAGAAATTGCGTATTTTTGAATTTATATTTTCAGAGTTCTTTCCCACAGCTTCATGGCTGTCCTGAAGGTCACATCATCCTCACATTTTGCGGAGATCATATCCTCTCCTGCTGTCCCTAAGAGTCATTAACCT
>JADRCD010212892.1:12714-31668 GCA_019843815.1 Montemys delectorum
GGCAGAGAGGACATTATTTGGAGGAGGAGCATGAAAATATGTATATTATTTTATGAACAAGCCTCATGCCCACAGTAACCATCAATACTCATGGAGGCTCATACCCTGCTGGCTCTGTTCTAGGGGCAGGGACCATGTCGTTCTGTTTGTGATATGGCTAAGCAAGACTTGGCATCCATGCATATACATGGTCAGCACCTCATTCAAGTTCTTCAAATACCCCTCCCTTTAACTCAAGCTTATAATTTTATCTTTCCCCAGTGTGAAAACACACACACACACACACACACACACACACACACACACACACACACACACGCACACCACTCTCTCTCTCTCTGTCTGTCTCTCACCCTCTCCTTTCTTCTCTCCCTCTCTATTGATCCCTGCTATTGTTTAATTGTTTAATTTGGACAGTGTTTAGTTGTCAAGTGCTATTTTCTATATTTACATTGTTTGTTTTAAAATGGTCTCTATTTTCCCTGCTCCCCACTAGGATGTAATGTTCTTGAAGACAGGAATACTTTTTTTTTGTTTTCAGTTGTACTGCCAATTTCTAGAATAGTTTCCTCACTTGAGAGGATTTCAGCATTCTTGGAGAA
Organism: Montemys delectorum; assembly: GCA_019843815.1. Taxonomy (NCBI): domain Eukaryota; kingdom Metazoa; phylum Chordata; class Mammalia; order Rodentia; family Muridae; genus Montemys; species Montemys delectorum. Next base: position 13,317 of record JADRCD010212892.1, read on the forward strand.
CAGTCCAGGACAGTTCGACACAGTTTTCATCTTCTAACCAGTACAGTATGACTTACAACTTCAGAATACAATAATAGGGCTGTGAGTTCCTCTTCTTCATAGATTCAAAGCCAAGATAGATGAATGCCCTCACTCTTTCTATTTATTGGACATAAGTTTTCCTACTAGCCCACCGACAAAGTGTGTTTAGTTTTCTTGCGTTTTGTGTGTGTGTGTGTGTGTGTGTGTGTGTGTGTGTGTGTGTGTGTGTGAGAGAGAGAGAGAGAGAGAGAGAGAGAGAGAGAGAGAGAGAGAGAGGAGCCTTTCTCTGTGCCCTGGCCACGGGCTATATCTCCTATTTCCTAATTTAGCATACTGACCTTAGAGCAGGACTCTCAACACTTCCACAAAGACAATTTCCTGAGGGCTGCAGTATTGAAATATTTTTGCACCTTCTTGCTTTTATAAACATGCATTTATAAAATATTATTAAAATCATTTCAAAGATAACCACAAGGAAACAAAAAGGATTGAGTATAAAACCAAAGGAACATGTCAAGCAATAATAATACAGAAAAAATCAGGGTCTTTGTTAGCATTTAAGAGAATTGGTATTATAGTGTATGCTGTGTCACCATCACACTGTCAATAATGTGACTGTGGCTGTGTTTTTAAGGACTGCACTTCTATCAATGTATTCTGAAGCATTTACATAGGAGTATTGTAAAACCTCACTTTCATTGAACTAATTTTGGTATATATAAGTGAGTTGGGTTGTAGATGATGTAAACTTAAACATGAACTGAAAATTTCTTGTGTTTGTGGTCATCACTGGGTTCTTCTGATAAGCTCTACAGTTTATAAAATAAAAAAATACATATTTTAAATTGATTAAAAACAAATAGCTCCTGAGTTGTAGTTTCTCTATCAGAAAAGTTTTTTACAAGGATGTCTCTTATTATAAAAAAAAGTCTCCCTTTTCCCATTGATGAAAATGTATGTTATGAGTGTCTTAGTGTTCATTCATAGTTTTCATTCATTCACCCTTTTTTATCCAACAACCATTTGTGAGATTGCCTACTGGATATTAAGAACTACAACAAGACAAGATGAGTCTCATTCAGTAGAAGAGTCAAAACGGGAATGGAGTTTTAATGTGTGGAGCATGAGACTAAGGTTTCCTGATGGGGAAGTCTTCTTGAAGGAGATGACCTTCTGCCCTGTCTCTAGGGAAACATAGAAAGTATCTCAATGAAGAGATGGGAAATAAATACGATACATGTGGGCCTATGCATCAGCATGCAACAGTGTTTCCTCATTAAATACCAGACCCTGAACTAACTACTCTATCTCATATCACAGGTTGAATACTTCTCCTTTGAAATGCTGCACCCTAGTAGCATTATGGGTTGGGAATATTTCTTTTTTACTCGAGAGTATTTGCAAAACCATAGTGATATCTCTTAAGTTGGGGATTGGCCAAACATTTTTATCTATATACATTGTATACTTATAACCTGCACGCTATTTTAGACGTTGTTCTTGGAGATTTTTGCAGGAGTTAAAATTCATGGTGTATTTCTTGCAGTGTCCTTGACCCCTCTGACTCCTACAACCCTTTCTCCTCCTCTTCTGCAGGATTTCTCACCAACTATTTGGTATTTGGCTCTAGGTCTCGGCATCTGTTTCTATCAGTTGCCAGGTGAATATCTCTGTGATGGAAATTGAGCTAGACACCAATCTAGCAATCATTTCATTTATTTTTGTTTTTACCACCTAGTTCTCTTGGCTATCCAGCATCTGGATCCTGGCCCTCTAGGCAGTGTCACAGATGGGTTCCCTTTTATGGAAATGGTCTCAAATTAGAACAGTCATTGATTGGCCACTCCCACAAATTCTGTGGCACCTTCACCCAGCACATCTTGTAGGCAGGACAAATTATAGGTTAACGGTTTTGTGACTGGGTTGATATCCCAATCTCTCCACTGGAAGTCTTGCCTGGTTACAGGAGATGACTGGTTGAGGGTCATATCTCCCATTGCTAGGAGTCTTATCTAAGGTCACCCTCAGATTCCTGGGAGATTCCATATTAGTAGGTTTATACCTTGTCCCAGATATGCCCCAGATTTAAATTGTCTCTCCTTCCAAACTCTACCCATACCTGATCCCTTTTGCTACCATCCTTATTCCCCTGTCCAGACTCCTCTTCCCATATTATGTGACATCTATTCTATTTCCCCTTCATAATGAGGTTCATATACCCTCCTTTGAGGCCTCCTTGTTACTTAGCTTCTCCTGGTCTGTAGATTATAGCATGGTTATTCTTTCCTCGACATCTAATAATGACTTATATGAGAATACATATCACGTTTGTCTCTCTGGTTCTACCTCACTCAGGATGATCTTTTCTATTTCCATACCTTTTCTGGCAAATTTTATGATGTCATTGTTTTTAAGAGTTGAGTAGTATTCCAATAAATGAGCAATATTCCATTGTGTAAATGTACCACATTTTCTTTATCCATTCTTTTGTTGAGGGACATCTAGTTTATTTTCAGTTTTTGACTATTAGAAATAAAGCTGCCATGAATGCAATTGTGCAAGTGTTCTTGCTTCCTGACCTTTTGGTTATATACCCAGGATTGGTAAAGCTGGGTCTTGAAGAAAATCAAGGTGGGTAATGATGTTGAGCATTTCTTTAAGTAATTCTCTGTCATTTTAAATTCCTCTGTTGAGAAGTCCATGCTTAGATGTATACTCCATTTTTAATTAGATTATTTGGTTTATTTATATCTAGTTTCTTGAGTTCTTTATATATATTGGATATCAGCTTGATATCAAATATGGGATTGGTAAAGATCTTTTTTCATTCTGTAGGCTGCCATTTTGTCCCATTGATAGTGTCCTTTGCCTTACAGAAGATTTTCAGGTTTAGGGAGGTCCCCTTTATTTATAATTGGTCTTAGTGTCTATGCAATAGGTGTTCTGTTCAGGAGGTTGTCTCCTGTGCCAATGTAGTCAAGGCTATTTCCCTCTTTCTTGTCTACATAGTTTAATATATCTGGTTTTATGTTGAGGTATTTGATCCACATGGACTTGAGTTTTATTCAGGGTGATAGATATAGTTGTATTTTCATTCTTCAACATACTGACATCCAGTTGGACTACTGCCATTTGTTGAAGACACTTTCTCTTTTTCCATTGTTTAATTTTGGCTTCTTTGTCAAAAATCAAGTTAAGTATCCGTAGGTGTGTAGGTTTACTCCTGTGTCTTTGCTTCTATTCTATTAACCAACCTAATTTTATGCCAATAAAAATCCACAGATTCAACTAAACGTGTCTCACAGGGGCTCACAGTGACTGAACTGCCAAATAGGGAGCCTATATAGGACTAATGTAGCCCCTCTCAACATATATGTTACAGTTGTATAGCTTGGTCTTCTTGTGATACTCCAATGAGTGGGAGCAGTCTGTGTTCTCTGACTCTTTTGCCTGCATTTAGGAGCCTTTCCTCCTCCTGGGGTTGCTTTATCACCCTTAATGGGAGAAAAGATACCTAGTCTTACTACCACTTGATATGGTATTTATTATCCATCTATGGGAGGCCTGTCCCTTTCTAAAGAGAAGCAGAAGAGTGGATGAGGTGGGAGGAGAAAAGGGACCTGGGAAGAAAGGGGAGAGGGGAAACTGTGGATATGATATAAAAAAATAAAAAAATAGATGATAGACAAATAAAAGATAGATGATAGATAGATAGATAGATAGATAGATAGATAGATAGATAGATAGATACATACATACATACATACATACATACACACATTCACGCTGTAGAAGTCCTCACTTGTGGCATCACGTCAGTACTCACAAACTTTCAGATTGTGAAACATTTTAGATTTTCGTGGCAGAAATCTGTCTCATGCCTCATTATTATACTTCAGAACCTCATTAATGAGGTATTTCTTCCCCTTAAGGCACTAGAAGACAATTTCCCAAGGTAAAGGATTTTCAGATACTAATACTTCATGAGTAGCTACAAAAATAGCTAAAATTCGAGAAAACCATATCATATGCATACATGTGTCAGAAGTCTTTGTTTACCTTCTGATAAAACGTATGGTGGAAAACAAAAAGCTTCAATGTTTTGATTTCAAAGTTGTTTTCTTAATCTTCCCTGGTATTATCCCCCAAATAGAAACCATACTCCTTAGACAAATGTTTAATTGTCTATGCGATACCTGGAACCTTGTGCTCAGTAGACCAGTTTGTATACATATACATATCCTGGAAGGGGCATGGAGAAGCCAGGATTTATAGAGCTGAGCTATAATGGCTGACGGTAACTTTCAAAGACAGCAAGGTTCATAAAAGCATATGGTCATGCAACCCATTTCACCCTCCTGTGAGGAAAGTGGGTCAAGTCAGAGGGCCAGATTATCTTGGACTTCCTGCTCCTATGCCTCTCTGAGCTACATTTTCCTTCTTCTATGACCCAGAAGCATCATCTGCATGTCATCTGTCCTCGAATACAGTCTTACACATAAATAAGCATTACTTTCTGCCCTTTAGGGCATAAGCATTGATAGTACAGAACAGTGTGAATTATCAAAAAGAGTTTTCCTAAAGAGATACGTACTCTGGTATTCCTGGCTGATAGCATCTTGAGTTTCTGTTTCAGAAGGCATCTAAGCCTGCAGAACCTGTTTGTATGCAGCACAACATGATGTTTTTGGTCTTAACGCTGAAGAAGTACAACATATCAGGAACCCAGTAGCAGGCAGCCTCTCATCACCTCATCATCTAAAATGAAAAGAGGTCAGGAAGGGGGCAGGGGATGGACAAATTCCTGTCATATCAGCACATGTCGACAAGAAAAATAGACAATTGAATTGCATTGGTATAAATGGCATTGTTAACTCCCTTTTTTTCTAGTACTCATTTCTAATTATACCCATTACAACATACTTGGCTGGAGGGCAGGTTGCAGTTTTAGATGTGTTAAAAGCTGCGATGATTTACTCAATGTTTTTTGTCCCCGTGGCTTTTCGGCTTCCTGTTTGACATATTGGCATATTGAACTTTGCTCTGAGTGTACAAAATCAGCTGTTCCCTCACCCTGAAAATTTTGCTTATTAATATGATAATTTTTTGGTCCCACACAGACAGACATTCTGATTCAACTATTTGGGCTGACAGGTAAAGAGATTTGGAAAAATATCTCTTGAGATTCTAATATGCAGCCAGGATTGGGGACTACATGAGAAAAGGAAACCTTGGTGAGGTATGGGTGACCTGAGGGATGATGGAGAGATACCAAGTTCAAAGACTGTCCTGACTGGGTAGGGACATATTCTTTAAATTGTAGGTGTTTTAAGAGCAGCAGTGTTGTTTTTGGGGACTCCTAACAGTGTGAGCAGGGATGTCTCTGACTCTATCCAGCTCTTGGGACCCTTTTCCTTCTGGGTTACCATACCCGGCCTTGATATGAGGGTTTGTACCTAGTCTTAGTATGTCTTGTTATACTATGTATGGTTGATATTCCTGAAATACCTTTGCTCTTTTCTGAAGGGAAATGGAAAAGTGGATCAGGGGTTTGGGTTGGAGGGGAGGTTTGGCAGGAGTGGAGGGAAGGAAGCTGTGGTCAGGATATAGTGTATGAGAGAAAAATGAAAAAAAAAAAAAAGGAAGCAGCGGTGGTCATAGATAGGAAGTAGAAGAAAATGGAGAAAGCCTCAAGACATTTAAAATTGTTGCTTAGGCTTTATCAAGTGCATGGCACTCACCAAAGAGAAAAAAATGTTTATTTGTCTTGACTCTTATCTTGCATAGTTTATGCAAATATAAACGTGAATTGCTCCCTCTGCAGTATATGTGGAAGTCTTATCCAGAAAGCATTTTGAGCTCACAGGTTGGTTTTTTTTCACATTTTCAAGATGCTTTAAATCCCATTTAATCAGGCATTCCTAACAGCTGCCCTGTGAATTGGCCAGGCAGTATTACCCACACAGGACAAGTAAGAAAATTGAAGCTCTGCGATGTTAAGTGCATTGCCCAAGGTCATATAGCAACTCAGGAATGAGCTGGGATTAGACACCACAGCCCAGAAGTCCTGTCTGTTGCCAGTTTCACTGAATTTGGTTTCTGTTGCAAAGTGAATGATGATTATGAAATTTAAGAGTATAGAATTTTTTGCTTTTTTTTTTTTCCAGGCAGTGTTTCAAAGTGAAAGAAATAGATGGATATGCTAAAGTCTATTTCCAACATTCCTAAAATGTTTGGCAGAAGAGCTTGGCAAACTTGCTTAATGTCACCCACGTATATAGATGGGTCTTTGGCTTCCTGTGCGTCCTGAGGTCCTTCAAGCCTGTACTTGATGAGCCTGCTCTGAGAATCCAACACTAGGATGAGTACAGAGGAACTATATGAAAAACTTTCTACATACAGCAATTCCACAACAGCACTTTTTTTTTAAAAAAAAAAAACCACTTATGGTTCCATTTCTCATTGAAGAAAAAGAGAGACTACAAGGCTGGTGGCCTTTGGAAAATAATAGAGTTTCTCTTATCTTTTCTAAACTCATATAAAACGTCTATAAAAGTTTTCATAGAGAACTTTTGCATTGTTATCTGCCCATTGAGCTCTTCTGCTGCTGCTGCTGCTGCAAAAAAAAAAAAAAATGTATAATGTATGTATGTATATTCCAGTTTCTCACGCAGAATCCAGCTGGGTGACCCATAGAGAGAAGACCCCTGATAAATATTTATCAACCATGACAACACTGCATGTGCTAAGTGCTTCCCTCTGAGATCTCTGATAATCTGTTACTTTAATGGGAGAGGGGCTGGTACTAAATTCCTGGTTTTGTTCATTTTCTATGGAGGAAGCCAACTCTGACAGCTTCAAGAGCTGTGGTAAAGCAAGAGAGAGGTATTCTCTGGTGTATAATTAATCAGAAGAGAAAATGTAGAGAATGTGCCTCACACAGGATGTAATGAGGAGAGTTGGGATACCTTACCTCACACTACAGTCTCTACAATCTCGACTTGAAAGCTACTTCCTGACCAGCCAAGTGTGAGCTCCTTTCCTTCACACTCATGTGCTTTGTAGATAGGCTGTTGATCCTCTTTCCCATGTAGAATTTGTTTGGGATGCTTCTACCATAAGCACAGATCTAAAGTGTACTTCCCTTTAGTTTTTAATTTATTAATTCAGGAAAAAAAAGAATTCCAGGGTCATCAAATAGTACTTGCTAAGTGGGTGAGCTGCTATCTCAAATAAAATAGAGTGGCAAAAAGATAATTTGGGGAACAGCTGTGTGCTGTGTCTTTCATACACTCTTCCAATGAAAACCTGGGCTTAGGAGAAACAAAATGTGTTTGTGGTGTGTGTGTGTGTGTGTGTGTGTGTGTAGCATGCTATATTTCATTGTATAATATATACTATACTATTTTACATTAGTTATATGCAAATATGTGGCACTGGTGATAGTGTTTGTCTGAGTAGTCAAAATATTTATGCAAATTGAGGTACTTGTAAAAGTGAACCAAAAAGCTACTGCTATTTAAGCTAAGATAGCATTAGCCAGGACTTCTCTCAACAAATATGCCACTGGTCATCCCATCTCTTCCTCTTCATTGAAAGGGGAAGGCTTAACTCTCTGGGAACATGAGGTTGAGAGAAGTTATTCATGCTCTCTCTTGCAAGCACACAACATAGGAAAACATTAGTTTATAACGTCCATTTACCTTTTAGAAAACTACAGGTGACTCAGTTGTTGAAATGTTTTATTCATTTTGTTTTCTTTCCTTTGCCTTTTTTTTTTTTTTATGAACTAAAATTACATTACAGAAAGTCACCAACCTGGGAAGCATGCATATGCTTTATATGCAGTATCTCATGAAACCCTCACTTCAATAAAGGACAAGATTCTTTTGTTTGTTTTCCAGTTTCGCATCTAGAGTCTCTTAGTGAGGGTTTCATTGCTGTGAAAAGAAATCATGTGTATTCTTTGGTTGGTGGTTCAGTCCCTGGGAGCTCTGAGGGTACTAGTTAGTTCATATTTTTGTTTGTCCTAAGGGGCTGCAAATCCCTTAGGTCCTTGGGTCCTTTCTCTAGCTCCTTCACTGGGGACCCTGTACTCAGTCCAATGGATGGCTATGAGCCGCTACATCTGTATTAGTTGGGTACTGTCAGAGCCTCTCAGGAGACAGCTATATCAGGCTGCATTGTCCTTCCTTCAGTCTTGGAGAGGCCCTTGGCCCTGTGAAGGTTCTGTGCCCCAGTGTAGGGGAATGCCAGGGCCAGGAAGCAGGAGAGGGTGGAGTGGCAAGCAGGGGGAAGGGGGAGGGAACAGGGGTTTGTTCTTGTTTTGTTTTTTGTTGTTGTTGTTGTTGTTGTTTTGGGTTTTTTTGAAGGGGAAACTGGGAAAGGAGATATTGTATGACATGTAAATAAAGAAAATATCTAATAATAATAATAAAAAGAAGATACAGAAAAAAAAAGACATCATGATCAAGGCAACTCTTATAAAGGAAAACATTTGATTGGGGCTGGTTAATAATTTCAGAGGTTCAGTCAATTAAAGCGTAGCAGCACACAGGCAGACACGGTGCTGGCGGAGTCAAAACTCCTACATCTTGATCTTGATTCAAAAGAAGTCAGGAGACTGTCTCTCTCAGGCAGCCAGGAGCAGGCTCTCTTCCACACTGGGTGGAGCTTGAGCACGAAGAGTCCTCAAAGCCTACCTATACATTGACACACTTCCTCCAACGTGCCCACACCTCCTAACAGTGCCATTTAGCATGGGCCAAGTATATTCAAAGCATCACACAAGGGAACTTGCAGTTAAAGGAAAGAGCAGAATTCTAGTGGCTACTGGGGTTGCAGAGGGGGTAGCTGATGCTAGGAGGTAGTTAAGCATGGCTGCTTATGAAAGTGGGACTCTTAAAATATCGCCGGAATCATGATTTTTGCTTCCAGACGGCTAGAGAGGAATTAGCGGCTTATTTCTTTCTTGGGGATGGTACACCGTCTCTGGGAAGGTGAGGAGGCTGAAAAAAGAAGGGTTCAAGGTCACATGCTTGGAGGAGCATCCGTGCCATGAAGCACGCTGCAGTCCTTGAGGTCTATCAACAGTTGAGACATTTGAGAGGCAAGAGGCCATTTGGAAAATCTCAATACTGCGGGGGGCATTGCAGTCATTATCCTGCTTTCCTAATAGGTAACGATCCTGTTTTATTTCTGTATATACACTGATCTCTTGGAGGCCCTCACCGTGTATGTTCATCTCCAATGCTGGGTGACAGATCTTCACCCCTGCTCTGCCATGCATGTTCCCCATCTACACTGGCATGTTCAGCCAGTTATAAACTTAATGTCTATCTTTATTTCACAATTCTAATCACACACAACAATCTGACATCAGTGGTCAACACTCACGGCATTTACCTCAGTGTGATATACTTATCTAGCTTATCTAGCTAAAAAATTACACAGGTCATTTTTATATACTTGTTCTATTTTCTTTTGTGGCTGTTTGTGCTGGTGTTGGTGTACAGGCCCCCACTGTGACTCTATAAATGTCCCTTAGTGTTTGGAGCCCACTCACGTATTTTCTATGTTAAATATAATTCCAGTCTTTAAATTGTCTTCTTTTCTAAATGTTACTTCTTCCCACTATAATTAATAACTTAAGCTTAATTATCCCTGATGGCTTAGTGATGACAGAACATGCATAAATCAAAACCGAATTTAAGTGAATTGTTTGTTAGCCATAATCATTCTTAAGCAATTGTTTATGTTTGCAAATGAACACTTTAATTTATTGTTATTTTTCATAGGCCTAATGAGGTGGGAAATATCACTCACATTACTGACATTTAAGCCTCTGTAGGTAGGTGGGCAGCTGCAGAACTGTTTGAAGGGAAACTTCATGAAGCTATGAGTTATGATTAGTACTCTTTCCTCTGGAATGTTCTTTCTTTTAATGGAAAGATCATAGACTTTTGATACCTGTGTAAGGCAGTCTAGTTGTGTAAAAGTAATTTTGAGAAACTATTTTCTTCTACCACTATCCATTTCTTATCTGTAAAATGGAAACAATGATAATAATAGTTCAATCAATAGATGATAGTATTAATCATGCTAATTTCTGTCTCGGGAGTTATAATGATAAAGTAAGACAGTATACGTAAAATACTAAGAACAGATCTGACATTAAGCTTATGGACCATTCCGGAGAACCTTCTGTTTTATATGTATAAATAATCTCTAGGTACCTTCTATCTGCAAGCCACCATATCTACTTCCATACCTGCTCCCCAGAGTCATCTCTCCTTGTAGTCAGTGGAGAAGGAAGGCTTTGTCTGCTGCTATTTGGTGAGAGCATCCTCAATTTTGCTTACTTTTTTGGCCTGGCTTCAGACCATGGATGGAAGCTAACCAAAGCACTGACATTTCTTGTTCAAGCTCAACTCACTACCCCGAAGCTGGCTTCCACAGAGAGGTGCTATGAGAATATCTATTGCATCCTCATTCTAGCTGTACGCGCTGCTTCCTGTTGTTTTTGCCACAGGATCACATTATCAAATCTGCTATTCATGACAGATTCATGGAAAACTCTTCAGAACTGGCTTTTCACTATGATCATCCAAAGAGAAAGGCATAGACACAGAGCCTAATGGATGCCCTACATATCCTGGGGTTGTTTCCCTATCTCAAGCTCCTTATTAATTCTATGGTGCTCTTCAAAATCATATACATTTCCCTTCATTTAAGTAAAGTGACAATTGTTTCCCCCCTCTATGAACATTTTACCTGTGTGCTAAAAGATTGTTCTTACCATAGAATCTATCTTTTTTAGTATACACCTGAATAACCCATTGGACATGGCTATCATTGTGATGCTTACAGGTTTTGAGCCATTCGATATAGAGTCAAGCCATGAGGGGCAGTGTGTGTGTGTGTGTGTGTGTGTGTGTGTGTGTGTGTGTGTGTGTGTATGCATGGTATGGCAGTGTGAATGAAATCCATTAAGCCTTGCTATAGGCCTAGTCTTTGTCAGGTATTCTCTCTGTCTCTCTCTATCCCCCCTTATATTCTCCCTCCAGATGCCACCCCAAAAACAATTGTTTTCATTGGAGTCATTATAGACAAAAGTATGAGCAACTTACTAGTGACTATACCAGGGAAGAAAATGTCTCTGTTTGACTGACCTCTGCAACCATTAATTTCCTATATATCTCCAGGGAAAGGACAGACCTTCCTCAACAATCATTAACTGTCTTCTTAGTGTTGTAAGACAAAAATCACTCATGTCTTCCTATTATCTTTGATATTTCTTTGAAGTCTCCTGATCTAATGTCTGAGTAGCACACATGCAAACCCCCACATGTGTGAAAATTGTAGCTAAATAATATTTCCAGAATAAGTGCAATGCAGCTGGGGTTGATTGGGAGTGGTAAGGAGACTTTCTCCCAAAGGCATGACTATTTGCAAAGACTGTCTCGACCCAAATGAAGATACTGTGATCTTGAAGCAGTGTTCCAGTGATGGTTTTTCTTTATAGGTTGCTATTTCTTCACTCCTCTACAATGTGCCTGGGGGGATGATCATACCATTTGCTTTTCTTGAAAGTTGCATCTCTCCTTCGAACTTGGACGTTCTCTGGTGGGAAACAAGTCCTTGAGAAGAGAAAATTTAATGAAGGGGCAATTTAGACAATGTTATCATGAACTAACAAGTCACTTAGACACAGGCTAGTGAAATTGGGAGACTGAATGATGATAGTGGAGGATGCAGTTGATGTAATCTAAAGGCAACATCCAGAGACAAGTACCAGTGAGGATGATGGCTTTCAGTAGAAGATGGAGGGGGTAACTAGAGAGTGACTTGGAGAAAGGTGTCTAGTAGAATAATCATTATGATTTCTTTTCTCTTACCCCCTTTTAACTTTTCCCCCATTGTGTGACCATCTTCATTAGATAATCTTCAAACAGGCCAGTGTGCTATGGGTCTGATGGCATCCTGACCTGGTTAGATGGGTCCCTACGAATACAGCCAAGTTATACAGGGACAGCATGAGGTCTGGAGAGCAAATGGTGAAGATCCTGTACCTCTCCACTTCTGGCTCGAGGACATAACATGTGCAAGCGCTATGACCGTCCCCCACATCTGAAGGTCTGAAAAAAGATAGGAACAGATTTTTATTCATTTATTTTTCTTATAAAGATAACATTTAATTGGGGAATTGGGGCTGGCTTACAAGTTTAGAGGTTCAGTCCTTTATCATCAAGTGAGGAACATGGCAGCATCCAGGCAGATATGGTAAAGGAGGAGCTGAGAATTCTACATCTTTATCTGAAAGCTGATAGGAGAATGGATTCAAGGCTGCTGGGAAGATGGTCTTAAAGCCTATGCCCACAGTGACACACTTGCTCCAACGAAGCCATATCTACTCTAAGAAGGTGACCAATTATTTACAAGAATAAGTGAAAAGTATTGTCCATACATTGAAGAGCAAAATCCATGTGTAGAAAAGAGATATGACTTGGCAGAGGGTGTAGAAGTAACAAACTGAGCACATGCCATGTGGAGCCAACACCTCTTGTAAGGGGACGGCAATTGAGAGGACTCCTAAGGCACTGAGTTAGGAGGACTGTAAGAGTGAAAAGTAAGCAGATGATAAGAGCAAGGAGTAGGGCCGAAAACAACCATTGGCTATTGAATGGTGAAGTAAACCATAGAGGTTTAAAAATGCCATACAATTGTAAAAAAAAAAAAAAAAATGGAAAATTAGTGAAAATTCCAACTTCCATCAATTACAGCGGAAAGCCACCATGTAACTTTTGAAAGAGAGATTTACTTATTTATTAAGTACACTGTAGTTGTCTTCAGACATTCCAGAAGAGGGCATCAGATCTCTTTATAGATGGTTGCCCTCTCTGGCCCCAGTCACTCTGGCCTAAAGATTTATTTATTTATTTATTATATGTAAGTACAATGTAGCTGTCTTCAGACACTCCAGAAGAGGGAGTCAGATCTTGTTACAGACGGTTGTGAGCCACCATGTGATTGCTGGAATTTGAAACTCAGGGCGTTTGGAAGAGCAGTCAGTGCTCTTAACTACTGAGCCATCTCTCCAGCCTCTATCATGCAACTTTGGGTTAGAAATCAAGAAGTATGGACAAAAGCAGATGATTTGGAAGTCACCACGAATGAACTATAGAAACAGAACAGTGAGAAGCGGTCCATCTGAAGAGAGAAGCAGAAGTAGGGGAGTGGTAGGTCAGTTGCTTTTCTCTGTAAATCTTTATGTATTAATGATTTTTTAAAAATCCATGTGCATACATAATTGCTACACACATTCTCTTTGTCCTTTTGTTTTGCTCCATTTAGTTTACTGGCTTTCTAAAAATTAACTTATTAACTTGGTTAGGTCCATTACCTGTCCCATATCTACCAATTAATTCCTTTGTCTCCTGGGCATGTCCCTTCTACATTCTTTGCCCCTCCTAGGCTGTCCCCACTTGCTCTCCCTGCTTCCATATGCACATATTTCTCATTGAAGGCACCATGGCTTCCTTGGTAAATTCCTCACACTCCCACATCTGAGTCTTTGCTCGGCTTTCTTTCCATGACCTGAAATGGCTCCGATCTTTGTGTTTTAATTACACCATGTAGCCTCCAAGGCTTCGAGTACAAGTTATGCTTTTCATGAGCTGCCTTGGCTTTCCTAAGTCAAAAGCAGATGCTTTCTGTCTTCTGACCCTGCTCGCTCTGCACATGGCTTTTAGCTATTGTGGTCATATCTGGCCCCTTTTCTTCCTGTTTCATGGTAGGTTCTGTTTTACTAGAATTTTCCTTGGAAATCTCATGCTGGTATTGTATCTTGAATATAGTAATTGAAGTCATTGCTTGATACTGAAGCATTATAGACATTTGTGGTAGATACAAAGGGTGTCTTAACACTCTGCACTGAGTGGCATATCCCAGGGAACATTGTTGTCTGTCTGTTGAGGTTCCTACTAATACTTCTCAGCAAAACACTGAACTAAGCAATACTCTGTCCCCTTTCAGTTATATTCTCTTTCCCCAAACATATTGATTATGGATACTAAGTACCCTAATAAACTGATATAAATCAGGCAATATTAGGATTAATAATTTTTAAGATATATTTATTTGTTTACTTTAAAATCCAATATTAGCCTGTCCTCTCCTCTCAGTACCTGCTTACACAAGTCGTCCTCCTATTCCTCCTTTCCCGTCTCTTTTGAAGGGGAAGTGCCCCCTCTGGGTGTTACCCACATGCACAATAGCCCCCTCTTGTCCATTAGGTCACTACAGATTGGTTGCATCCTCTCCCACTGAGGCCAGTCAAGGCTGTCCATTTAGGGGTATGGGAACCATAGGCAGGAGGGCAGGCAACAGGCTCAGGAACATCCCTTGCTCCACTTGCTAGGAGACCTGCATGAAAACCAAGGTGTTCATCAGCTACATGTGTGCAGGAGCCCTAGGTCTAGCTCATACTCACTCTTCGGTTAGTGATTCAAGCCCTGAGAGCCACCAAGGGTCCAGTTTGACTCTGTTGGTCCCTGTCCTCTTTCTTTCTCTCATTCTTTCTCCCAACTCTTTTGTAAGACTCCCTGAACCCTATTTAATGTTTGGGTGTGAGTTTCTTCATCTATTTCCATTGGCTGCTAGGTGGAGGTTCTCAGAGAATGAATATGCTATATTCCTGTATGCAAGCATAACAGACTATCATTAATAGTGTGAGGGTTTGGTTCTTGGCTACAGGATGGATCTCAATTTGGGGCAGTCATTGGTTGGCCATTCCCTCAGTCTCTGCTCATTTTGTAGGCAGCACACATTTTGGGTCAAAGGTTTTGTGGGTGGGTTGCTGTCATCATACAAGTCGTACAAGTGTCCTCACTGGGAGTCTGTCCTGGCCACAGGAACTACTTCAGGATCTATTTACCCCTGCTGCTATGAATCTCAGCTAGAGTCACCCCTATAGACCCTCTGGAACCTTACTCCATTCCAGGTCTCTGGTACATCCTAGATAGTACTCTCCCTAGCCAATATTTCTCTCTCCTTTACTTTCACTACAAATCATTTCCCCCATACTGCTCCACTCCCCTTTCCACCTCCTTTTCCACCTAGCTCCTACCTTCTATTGACCTCCAATATCTATTTTGTTTCCCCTACTGAGAAAGACTCAACCATCCTCCTTTGGGCCTTTCTTGTTATTTGGCTTCTCTGAGTCTGTAGATTATAGCATGGTTTCCTGTACTTTATGGGTAATATCCATTTATAATTGAATACATACCACACATGCCCTTTTAGGTATAAGTTACCTCACTCAGGATATTTTCTAGTTTGATCCATTTGCTTGTGAAATTCATGATGTTCTTGTTTTTAATGGCTGAGTAGTATCCCAAGATATACCACATTTTATGTATCTACTCTTCATTTGAGAGACATATAGCTTAATTCCAGTTTCTGGCTATAACAAATACACTGCTCTGAACATAGCTGAGCAAGTATCTTTGAGGGATAGTGGAGCATCTTTTCAATATACGCACAGGAGTGATATAGTGGGTCCCGAAGTAGAACTATTCCCAATCTTTTGAGAAACTGCCAAATTGGTTTCCAGAGTGGTTGTACAAGTTTGCACTCCCACCAGCATTGGTAGCATGTGTTGTTCTTTGAGTTTTTGATCTTATCTGTGGGTGTCAGATGGATTCCGAGTCTTTTTGATTTATATTTCCCTGATAACTAAAGATATTTAACATTTTGGTAAGTACTTCTTGTCCATTACATATTCCTCTATTGAGAATTCTCTTTAGCTCTGTAATCCATATTTTTATTAGGTTATTTGGATTGCTGGTGTTAACATCTTGAGTTCTTTATATATTTTGGATATTAGCTTTCTGTCAGATATAGGGATAGTGAAGAGCATTTCCCAATCTGTAGGCTGCCATTTTGTCCTAATTATGTTGTCCTTTGACTTACAGAAGCTTTTCAGTTTTATGAGGTCTCATTTATTAATTCTTGACCTTAGTACCTGAGCCATTGGTGTTCTGTTCAGGAAGTTGTCTATTGTACCAATGAGTTTAAGGGTATTCCCCACTTTCTGTTATAGTAGATTTAGTGTATCTGGTTTTATGTTGAGGTCTTTGATCCATTGGGAATTGAGTTTTATGCAGGGTGATAAATATTTGCATTTTTCTACATGCAGAAATCTAGTTAGACTAACAGTGTTTGTTAAAGATAGTCTTCCTTTTCTATTGTATGATTTTAACATTTTTTTATTACCAGAAATCAAGTGTCAACAGGTGTGTGTGCTTATTTCTGGGTCTTTGATTCATTTCCATTGTTTTACCTGTCTGTTTCTATACCAATACCATGCAGTTTTTATTATCATTGCTCTATAATATAGTACCTCCAGAACTTCTTTTATTGTTCAGGATTGTTTTAGCTATCCTGGGTTTTTTTGTTTTTGTTTGTTTTCATTTGAAGTTAGTTGAGAATTACTTTTTCAAGATCTGTAAGTAATGTGTTCTAATTTTGATAAGGATTGCATTGAATCTGTAGATTGCTTTTGGTAAAGTGGCCATTTTCACTATGTTAGTCCTACCAATCTATGAGCAAGGGAGATCTTTCCATAGTCTGATATCTTCCTCAATTTCTTTCTTCAGAGGCTTAAAGTTCTTGTCATACAGGTCTTTCACTTGCTTGGTTAGAGTTATACCAAGGTATTTTATGTTTTTTGTGGCTATTATGAAGGAAACAATTTTCCTCATTTACTTTTCAGCCCATTTATCACTTGTGTAGAGGAAGACTACTGATTTCTTTGAGTTAATTTTATATCCAGACACTTTGCAGAAGGTGTGTATGAGCTGTAGGAGTTCTCTGGTAGATTTTTTTTTGGGTCACTTATGTATACTATCATATCATTTGCAAATAGTGGATTCTTTGACTTATTTCTTTCCAATTTGTTTTCCCTTAATCACCTTTAGCTGTCTTATTGCTCTAGCTAGGACTTCAAGTACTATATTGAAGAGATATGGAGAGTGGGCAACCTTGACTTGTACATGATTTTACTGGAAATGCTTTAAGTTTCTCTCTATTTAATTTGATGTTGGCTATTGACTTGTCTGTTTATTGCCTTTATTGTGTTTAGCTATGAACCTATTATCCTTTCTTTCTCCAAGACTTATATCATGGAGGCATGTTTATTTTGTCAAACCCTCTGCAGTATCCAGTGAGATGATCATGTGATTTATTTTCTTTTAGTTTTTAATATGGTAGGTTACATTGACAAATTTTTATATATTGAACCATCTCTGCATTCTTGTAATGAAGCCTACTTGATCATGGAAGATGATATCTTTGATGTGTTCTTAGTTTTGTTTGCAACTATTTTATTGAGTATTTTTGCATCAGTGTTCATAAGGGAAATTGGTCTGATATTCTCTTTCCTTGCTGGGTCTTAGGTATTAGGTATTAGGTATTAGGGTGACTGTGGCTTCATAAAATAAGTTTGGCAGTGTTCCTTGTGTTTCTAATTTGTGGAATAGTCTGAGGAGTATTGGGATTAATTCCTCTTTTAATGTTGGGTAGAATTCTGCACTAACAGCATTTTACCCAGAGCTTTTTTGTCTAGGAGACTTTTAATGATTGCTTCTATTTCCTTAGAAATTATAGGACTATTCATATAGTTTACCTGATCATGATTTAGATTTGGTAATTGGTATCTGTTAGAAAATCATCTTCTTAATTTAGTTTTTCCATTTTGTGGAGTACATGCATTTGAAGTAATACCTAAGGATTCTTTAAATTTCTTTAGTGTCCATTGGTATGTCTACCTTTTCATCTCTGATTGGTTTTTAACTAGGGAATTGAATCACATGATGTTGAGAAATATTAATGTGCAGTGATTTTAACTTCCTGTAATTTTGATGGTTGTGGTGGTTAAATGGGTGTGTTTGCCTTCTATTGGTTTTAATGGTGTAAAATTACTTATTCCTTGTGTTTCTTAAGTATAGTAAGACTCATTGGGTTGGAATTTTCCTTCTAGTATCCTCTGTTTGGCTGGGTTAGTGGAAAGGTATTGCTTGAAATTGGTTTTGTCATAGAGTTATCTTGGTTTCTTCAATGTGGCAATTGAAAGTTTTGCTGGGTATAATAGTCTGAGCTAACATTTGTGGGTTTTTTAGGGACTGCAAGACCTCTTCTCAGGCCTTTCTAGCTTTTAGAGTCTCAGATGAGAAATCAAGTGTAATTCTGATAGTTCTGCCTTTATATGTTATTTGGCCTTTTCCTCTTGCTGGTTTTAAAATTATATACTTAATGCTTTAGTTATTATGTG
>JADRCD010212893.1:0-38193 GCA_019843815.1 Montemys delectorum
AAAGTCACATAATACAGACATGCCAAAGTACAAAAATTAGCATGTGATGCATATAACTCATATAGTAATGCATATATGAATGCTGGAATTGAAATCACACAAATAACAACTGCTCAAAGAATTACCTGAAATATTTATATGCAAAGCTAACAGATCATTTATGGTACTGTGAACTGAAACTGCAATTCTCAAGTCAAAAATGTCAACAATTTTGGAGAGATGTGTCATTTGCATGGATCATGAGAGTGACTACTATGAAGCTGTCAACTCCTCTCCATTTGATATGGCAAAGTTATAATGTGTTTTCTATCAAAGCCTCAACAACATTTTTGTAGCCCAAGTATGACTATCTTTAATAAGTCTGGGTAGGTTGCTCAGTGGTTAGCGTGCTTGCTAGATGAGCAGCAAGTGTGAGACCTGGCGTCTGGATTCCAGGACCCATATAAAATATGGATGTGTGGTGGTCCACTGCAACTCTAACATGCAGAAGGTGAAGTCAGAGGGTCCCCAGTCCAAGCTGGCCAACTCCACTAGCCATATCAGCTAGCTCTGGATTTCAGCTGAGAGACTCTGCCTTAATGAATAAGGTGTGGGATGATTGAAGAAGACTCTCAATACCAGCTGTGGATCTCCACACATGTGTGCCTGCTCACACACATGTGAGCATACATGTACATACTTACTCCACACAGAGAGACATGTGCAAAAACTGTACCAAATATGGGAAGGCATGA
The DNA here is from genome assembly GCA_019843815.1 of Montemys delectorum. Taxonomy (NCBI): domain Eukaryota; kingdom Metazoa; phylum Chordata; class Mammalia; order Rodentia; family Muridae; genus Montemys; species Montemys delectorum. The sequence goes on from JADRCD010212893.1 coordinate 735, forward strand.
ACAATTGTTAAAAATCCTTCTGGAAAAGAATATTGCAATGGGGATATGAGTCTTCTTATTCAAAGATGTGTGGTATTCCTGTGCTTATCCAGATGCTGTGAGACTGGCATGGGTTTTATAAACACAGCGATATAGATGGAATAGAACAGTAGAATAACCTAGAAGCAAGAACTCCTCCCTGAACCCTTCCAGTGCAGTCACTTTCCCTTCCACTGTCCCACAGTAGAGATCAAGTCCGAAGCCTCACATGTAAGAGGCAAACTCTCAACCACGGTGGACACCTCTACTCTCCTCCGAACTTTTGACAAATGAGCAAAAGCAATGTAGCAAAGGAAAAGCCATCTCACCAAACGGATCTCGAGAAACCGCGGACATGCAGGAACTAAAACAAAGCAACATGAAGAATCCTAAGACAGGAACCTTATCCAAGGTTGACTTAACAGGCACCACAGACTTTAAAGCAAAGTCTAAAAATAGAAAACCTGAAGGAAAAAAAAAGAGATTAGGGGTCAATACAGAGCACAAAGACTTCTTCAACTTGTTACCAAAAGTATAAGCCATGAGGAAAATGGAACTCAATTGGGATTCATGACTTTTCTTCTGAGAGTAATCTACTATGAGGCTGGAAGGACAGACTTGAGAGCGGAGACAGCACTGTGAACCACATAACTGACACAGGGCCAGTACCTAGACTATGTTAGGACGCTTCAGAATTCAATAACAGTGGATGATCCAGCTAGAAAATGAATAAAGGGTAGGAAAGCATGTCTCAACAGACATATAAGAGCGGGTGGGCACACAAACACTCAGCATCACTGGGAGGCAGGGCAACGCGAACCAACATCATAAGACATCGCTCAACACCTGTCACAGTGCCAAAATAATAATAAAATGGGCATCAGGGATGGAAGGGTCACTGCTGTGCCACCACCAGAAATGGAAGACAGCATGGCCTCACTATAAAACAATCTATAATGAAACAAGCCACAGTCTCATCACAAGATGCTTTAAAACGATGGTGTTTGCATTTGCCCAATATCTCAAAACCTGAATCAGAGGACTGTGGCTAATGTGCAGCCCAAACTGTCGACTCAGAGAATCATGAGCTGAACAAAGGGCTGCTTTTCAAAACTTGCTTGATTGCTCCGTGACACTAGCACTTAAAGGAGAGGCAGGACTGTCCTGTAAGTTCAGGCTCTATCTGGGCAACACAGTGAGTTCCAGGGGAGCCAGGGTTACAGTGTGAGCCCCCATCTCAAAAGTCAAGCATCAACAGCAAAATATTAAGAATTAACTATATGGGGCTGTGGCTCAACAGTTAAAAGCACTGATACTTTTGTAGTGGACCAGTTCAGTGACCAGCACCTGTATCATGGCTCGCAACAGTTCTAGGGAACCTGACACCCTTTTCTGTCCTCTGCTGGTATCAGACATACATGTATTCATGATTCAGACAAAACACTAATAGATATAAAATAAATAAATCTTAAAAATAAACATGTAGCTACCATAGACACACTACTGTGCTCCTGGACTTTTATCCCACAGAAAAGAAAATAATGTTCTCAAAAGTTTTCTGAAGAAATACTTTTAAGTGTTTGATTCTTTCCCAGGTCCAAATGGAGAACAGACATGCTCTTTCATGAGTGAATGGTTAAACCAGGTATCAATATCATGGAATACTACTCCAAAATAAAGAGAAAAAGTAGTGATATAAATTAGAAGAATCTTTAGAAAAGTATGTATGTGTGTGTTGGGGGTGTCCCCACACAAAAGGAATACATTATGTGATTCTATTTATATGCTTACTACTCTTGAAGTCACAACTTTGTCGAACTGGAGAACAACTCACTGGCTGTCTGGGGTCAGTGGGGCAACAGCTGGTGTTGTGGAAATGTTCTGATGGTCACCACGTCTGTGGCAATTTCCTGGTTGTGATATTGTACTAAGGCTTTGGATGATGTGACCACTGGGGCGAAATAGGAAAAGGGACCTGCGATTCTGCATTTTTCCTCGATTGCATGGTGTAATCTCCAATACTCTACAAAGCAAAGTAAAAATCCCTATTTACTTTCTACAAATCTCCTGTTTCATTCACCTGTCTTTCTAAGCACTGCAAAGAAATGCTTTGCCAGTCTTCACTGGGTGGGTGGGAATTTCTCCTCTACCTCCAGCAGGCTCACTGGAGGGAGAGCCTCGGCCTCATTAGCTGAGCTTGCAAGAGAGAATTTCAGTGACAGTCCCAGCACATGTGGAAGCCATTCCCTCATTCCATGACTCTAACTGAGGTAGGAAGGCTTCTCTCGAACCAGGCTGAGCTCTGCGGTAGAGTGGGTGAGCCTCGAGCAGGTTAGGCTCCAGTCATAGGACTGCTAGAAACAGATAAAGTAGGAGACTCCAGGGGAACAGGGCTACACCAGGCAGTAGGGTAAGTTAAGGAGGCCTAAGAGGAGTGGGACAAGGGACAGTCTAGGTTGTGTACATTTGCCAACATGGTCAAAAGGCAAAAGCAAATACACTGCTTATTTCAAAGCCACACAGTCAAAGACCTCCCCTCCTACCCCCCCCCGTTCCCCCCCGCCCGCTTCCTCTCAAGGAACTCTCTTCCTCTCTTTCCAACTCTTCCCATCCCTTCCTTCTGCTCCAGCCTCACAACAATTGTCCCTGAAGGCCTCTGTGTTGGCTTTTGCGCTCACTCTATGTTCCTCCCACTGAGGAGACTCCCTCCCAGCCTCCTGACCAGCCCCCTCCAAAGCAGCTCCCATGTCAGCTCCCACACTTGGCTTTGTTTTCTGGATCTCACTTTTCACCACGAAACTGGCATTAACTCTTAGGTTCTCTGTTGGGAACCAAGTTCTACATGGCAAGAATTCCATCTTTGGTTTTATCTCCAGCACCAGAAAGAGTGCCTGGTGCAATGAGGATGTTCAGAATTGTCTGCTGGGTGGACAGCTGGCCCAGTGCTAGAAGCTTTTCCAATCATCAGCAAAACCCAGGTCTCCAGTCCCAGTTCAGTAAATCAAAAAAGGAGAACATCTGGTTGGAGGGTTGAGGAGATGAATGGATGAAAGAGTTAATTGGGGTGGACCAATACCCAAAACAATGATGATGGAAAACACAAGGGTACCAGTCTCTATGTCTACATTGGGAAATTACATCTTTCAATCTCTGTCATCTACAGGACAAAGACAGAGCTGGTCCACTGATGTCCCAAGATGGAGGGGGGCCCTTTATATAAGATGCGATTTCCAGGACTGTGAGATGACCAGGTCCACATCTTTGTCTTTTTAGTGTCCCTTCTCAGACTCAGGAGCACCACTGGGATCCAATTTCCTGCCGAGTAGGAATGTTACCTGGGTCCAGAGTTCAGTCTTTCCAAGTATGAACACATTCCCTGTCGGGGATAAAGGAGGGAAGGAAGGATCTGGAGATGGTGGTGGTTGTGGACAGCACATTTTAAAAGGCAAAGATCACCTTTATAATGTGTGACTGTCACAGGTAAGGAGCAGGGGGGGTGGGGAGCACTGGGTGCTAGAAGGAGGTGGGGGACGGGAGACGCTCAGTGGTGGATGCCTGCTCAGTACAGTTCATCTTAATATTCAGACGACAGCCAAAGGTGTAGATCAGACTCTGGGCCAGGGCCTGATGGTCTGGGATATGAATCTTCAGAGTACAGAGGACAGCTTCATCATGCCAACACCAGAATTTACGTGCGGGCAACCAGGTACCACTACTGAGGTATAATGTAAGTTGTCTCTGCCCTCCCCTCCCCTGTCTCTGTCTTTTAGCTGCGTCTTCAGCCTTATTTTTCATAGAATTGTGTGGTTTGCACACATTCACTGTACATAAGAAATGGGCCTCATTATGACATTTTCATGTGTGGCTATCACGTCTTTTGATTCTATTCACTTCTCATTACTCTCTCCTTCCCCTCCTCCCCTCTTGCTGCCCCTCCCCAAATAATTCCACTTCTGCTTCATGCCTTACCGTTTTGGAGCCTAATTCTACATATAAGAGAAACTATGGACTTCCTATCTCTGGGTCTGGCTTACCTTGCTCAATTGATCATTAACATGCTTGCTCTGTATATATGCCATATCTTCTTTATCATTCATCTATTGATCAACTTAATCAGCTCTAGTTTGTAAACAATTAAATTCTTTTATTCTTTTATGGACTCGCCCTTACATGACAAATGGATTTGCCTGTTGGGGTTTTGGGTTTAAATCAGGTTTGAAACTGTTGTCTATTTCGACTGTTACTATTTTAAAACAGCAAACTCCCGAGGTCACTAAACCTGCAAATTAATTACAGTAAAAACAACTGTGCCCACCACTCTGAAGTTTCCCTAGCACCCCATCAATACTCATCTGTGCAGTAAACATCCGACTTTATCAATTCAAATTAGCATGAAGACAAACAGAATAATTCAAAGCTGGCTGCGAGGAACCCGCTGCCTCAACTGCTGAAGTAATTAAAGAAAGATGAGCCTTGCCACTAATTAACCTCCTAAACACTAATTAAAGATAATGAGGGCTCAAGGTGCTTGGCACAGCCTGACCTGCTGGCAGAGTCCACACAAACTCAGAAAGGGAAAGGACAAAGTGGTTGCAGGTATACACTCTAAGGTGTCTCCCTGGGAAAATGGCTGCCCAGTTGGGGGACTTAGTCATTTTCTGTGGGAGTGTCACAGATGGGACATTCTGCCAGTACTGGAGTACTGGTCCCAGCACTCTGGATAACAGGTGAACGTTCCGCTCATCTCAGCACATAGAGTGTGCATCAGAGGGCTGCAGAAAGTGTGCTTTAAATTCCATTTATGCCTTGGGGTCCCTGGAGTGGATGGATAAGGTGTCACGAGGGTGAGTGAACTCCAGGTCAGCTGCACTTTTTTTTTTTTTTCTAGAGCCAATACATGGAGGCATAGGCTTGGTGTCCACCTGCTTCCTCTCAGCTGAAGAAGCTGAGATAGTACTCCCTTTATGGATGAGCACAGAGCGAAGCCAAGGAAAAACCGAAAGTTCATGGTCTGCAGCTGAGCCTCTTACATCCCTGTGACTGTGCCCTAAGCCAGGGGACACAGCCTCTGCACAGTGGTCACCTAAACACCTCAGAGCAGGCTGGACTGGTCAGGTAAAGAGCACAGGGCTGCCACCATCTTCACTCTGTAAGGCTACCAGCACGATTACAATTACGCTATGTAATTGTCCCAGAGCAAAGTCTTTATCTCAATCTACATGGGGAACTCAGGACTAGGCCAAGGCTATACCAGAGGTCGCAACAGGCTAAAGCCACCATTGTCATCCTGCTGGTGTTAACATATAACTGTGAGGATTACACATGCTAATTAGCTTCATGGTGACAATCATTTCATAGCACAAACAACACATCGTGACACTTGGAACCCACAAACTGAGACACACAATTTTGATTTCTCGCTCACACCTCAGTAATCCTAGAAAGAAAAAGAAAAGAATTACAGACCTCAGAGATGTAGTGAATCCAGATAAATCTAATCAAAATGGGTTCTGGGAGAGAAAGGACTTAGTTCTGTGGTTGCCACAGGTCTGGAGGAGGCATGCTAATATCCCCCAAAGCCATCCCACCCTGACCCTGAGAACACCCCAAGGGCCACGCCACCCTATCTTTCCTATAAGGAGGTGTTTGGAAATTCAGGTCTAAACCAGCTCGAAGGCATTTGCACAACTGAAAGGCCCAGCTTTCGATGGTCTCACAGAGGTCAACAGGAAGCTCTGCTGCCTGCCAGTGACCAAGGGTGCACACAGCACTATGCATGGTGGCTCAGGTCTGTGAGGCCAGCATTTAGAAGGCAACCTTTTTGAGTCCAAAGCCATCTCCAGCTATATATAGTAACTTTGTGGCCAGATTAGGACCTATGGAATACCGACTCAAAAACCCATAACAACAACCCCACTCCCCAAACCAGTCCACACCAGTCAGGATGACCTCCTTGTGATGATGCTGGGTGCCAGGAAACAGGCTTTGTACACCCTTGTGGGCAAAGCGGGAGGATACAAAGAGACTGGTAGGCTTCTCATGCTATCTGGCTGGGGATTCTTCAAGCTCCTCCAATCCAGGGGTCAGTTGGCCTGGGATCTCTGTTATGTGCAACTCAGAGTACGTTCCTCTGGCCTAGGAATTATTGCCCCAAACTACTTCTGGATCTCTGGCTCGGGACAGACTCTAAGGAGCCTTGAGGGCAGGGTGCAGTGTGAAGGTGCAGGATCCCATCCAAGCCCAAGGATGGGACTTGACTCTTTTTGCCTTCTGATCTTGAGAGATACTTAGTGATTATTCTCTTTCCGGGGCTGTTTCTGGATGTCGGTTAATCTTCAAGGTCAGCTTGGCTGGATTTAAAATCATCTAGGGGACACACCTCAGCGAGTGTCAGTGTGGACATTTCCAGAGAGGTGTAACTGAGGAGGGAAGACCCATCCTGGACGTAGGCAGCATGGGTGGGACTCCTAGGCTGAGTAAGAAGGAGAAAGCCAGATGGGCACCAGCATTCTCTCTGCCTCCTGGTTGTGAAGGCATGGAACCAGCTGCCTCATGTTCCTGCTGCTGCGCCTTCCCAGCTATGGTGGACTGTATCCTCAAACCATGAGCCCAGATAAACTACCCTTTAGTTGCTTTAGTTGGTTTTTTGTTTTTTTGGTTTTTATAGCAACAAGAAGAGTGATACAGATGTGACTCATAACAGCTGGCTTTTAAACTGTTACGTTCTCCATTCTCATGCTGAGCACACATTACTTATACTAAATGGGCAGCTACTCATGTGGCCTTGAATGACAAGTCATATTTCTCACTGTAGCCGCACTTTGGCTTTTAGCGTGGTCAGACAGGGGACAGCCCTCGACGGTCATGAATTTGGCTGTTTTGTGACCAAGGGTAAGACAGTAAATTACCTTTTTCTTCTTTTCCCCGAAGGGCCTGAGGTCACTCCAAGAAGACTTTTCTATAATCCAAACTGTTCCAAAAGAAGGGGAAACTCTCAGATGAAATGTGCTTGTCCTAGTATGTTCTGCTTGGGAGAAGAATCCTGGTGGCATGTGGCCTTGGTTCTCCATGGCCACATTGCAAAGCTGAAGGCCAGCTTTAGTATTCTCTACTCAAGACTTCTACCTGTAGACATGCCTTATATGCGGAGCTTCCACGATACAGGGTAAAGCTTTAACTTTATCCTGTGGAATGTTCCAGTCTTTCTTACTTATCTACGTTTTCTCTTACTATCTAGACTCAAAATGCAGAGTCTAGAAATCTCATCATACTGACCTGGATATGTCTACACGTCATTCTCTGTAGCTGGAATGTCCCTTCAACCTCATTACCTGGCAAGAAACTGCCATTCACTCTGGGCTGTCCTAGAACTCTCTCCATCACTAAGTGTTTTAGTCAAGGTTACCACTGCAATGATGAAACACCATGATCAAAGCAACTTGGGGAGGAAAGAGTTTATTTGGCCCACATTTTCATAGCACCATTTATCATCAAAGAAAGCCAGGGCAGGGACTCAAACAGGGCAGGGTCGTGGAAGCAGTAGCTGATGCAGAAGCCATGGAGGAGTGAGACTTAATGGCTTGTTCCTTATGGCTTGCTCAGCCTACTTTCTTATAGAACCCAGGACCACCAACTCAGGGATGGCAACACCCATAATGGGCTGGGCCCTCTCCCACTGATCACTCAGTAAGAAAATGCCCTCTGCACAGGCTTGCCTGATCTTAAGGAGGCATTTTCTCAATTGAGGATCTTTCCTCTGATGACTCTAGCTTGGGTCAAGTTGACATAAAACTATCTAGCCCGGCATGAAAACACTATTAATATTGGATTTCTATTCTTGGCCTAGTCATCTGTCACCATTACCTCCCTTCTTCACTGCCCAGTCTGGTGTCTGACAAACTGTTGGGGTTTGGCCCACAGACTTGCCTGTATCAGCACCGCACAGAGGAGAACAGGGTCTGAGGTATAGCTCAGTCATACAGAGCTTGGTGGCATTTTTGCTAGTTTCTATCCCCAGTGTCACAATGAAACAAACCCCAAACCAAATAAAATAGAAAAGCAACAACACCAGCATTTTAAACGAGCAGCAAGAATGGAAAGTCCTTTGCTCTTTGATCCCAGTTGGCTCCTGAGGATTAGGAGGAAACCTGAACAGATGTTGGCCTTTGAGAAGGCCTTCTTTAATCACATGTGACTCTCACAGGGACATCTCAGAAAGAATACAAACCCAGCAGGTATTTGGGGGCAAAACTTTTGTAAGGATTACTGTGTGAATGGGTGACAGTTTATAAAGAAAAAAAAGTAGTTAAGGGAAAGATTATGATCCGCCTAGCTGCTCCTGAACACATGCACAAAGGTTCGCAAGAGCAAACTGCAAGCCCTACCATCAACGCTGCTGTCCCTGCTTCCTGCTGCTAACCTACAGAGGAGATCAAAACAGACAGGCAGAAGCTGCATCTGGGAGCCAGAATGCTGCAGCTTCTGCTGTCCCCGGCTGCTGTGCCTCCAGCAGAGCTGTAAGAGAACAAGGGTCAGAGAGCAGGAAACCTGTGCACTTTGCATGCCGCTGCCATGTTCAGGAAGCAAATGCACAGGACAAAGCAATGACAGGGACAATGGTGCACTCTTGATAAAGTGTGGTCATGTCCTTTGAAAGTTCATAAAAAGGGAAGAAATAGATAACAAGAACGGACCTAGGGTTCAGACAGGAGGATGTCTGCCAGTCTTGAGGACGAAGAGCCTGCTGTGTTCATTTTTCACATGTTAACGTTGTCTGCAGACATTCTGTGCAACAGGGAATGGACAGGAGTCTAATGTCTGAGGGGGTGTTTTCATTTTCTTTGGGGTTTTTTTTTGTGTGTTTTCATTTTCAAATGCCAAGGAAGCCAAAGTAGACACTCCACACATCCACACAAAGGCAGAAGGGCAACCCCAGCGGGCTACACTGCAGCTGCATAGCTGCTGGTCACACAAGGGCAGAAGTGCAACCCCAGGGGACCACACTGCAGCTGCATAGCTGCTGGTTGCAAGAGCAGAAAAAAGAGTGGCAGAAATGAGTGGCTGTAGTATTTCTCTGGGTTACGAATTGAAAGCATATTGGGACTCTATTGTGACACAGTCTTTGTGTGTCAAAAGTTCCAGAGCAGACCTTTTGCGGCCAGTCACAGGACGCAATCTCATCAGGAGCACAATAGCACACATGCGTCTAACCAGGCCCAGGCTGTCCCTGGCTTCTGAGTCTCTTCTGCACAGTGTGAAATGGAATGTCCACAAATTGAGTACAAGCCAAAGGGCTTTGTCTCCAGCTTGGGACAACTTGGACCATTCTCTAGCCTTGAAAAGAGTTGTGAGGATGGAGAAAAGATAACTTATCCAAGGAGACCCGCGGTGGCTACACAGAAGTCTTTCAACAGAGGCCTGGGCCCAGTTCTGTTTTTAAAGGCAAATGCTTTCTGAATAGGTGAGGGGGGAAGTGGGGGCATGAAAGGCCTGAGTGATAGATCAATGCTTTAAGAAAACAAGACAGCTGCCATTCTAGCAATGCCTTGGTAACTATCTAACATGCCTTCCACTTGGAAACCCTTTGACTGTCTGATGAATGAGCAAAAGAAAACAAATGGGAGCTAGAAAGGCCTGAGGCTGTCAGGATAGGCTGCCATTTCCAGAAAATTCAATGGGCACATGTCAAAGTCTTGCTTGGACTGTATACACCCTTTAATCTAAATATTAACATTTAACACTAATTTACGCTCTGAACTCCATGTGTAATTAACATGAAGATAGTCAGGTATGCTTTACTCTCTCTAAAAGCGAATTCTCTTATGAAGTATTGCAAATCTTTTGAGGAATGCACGCATCTGGATTTGGTGACCGAGTTGAAATATGAAGCTAATAGATGCTTTCAGGGTTACATCAGTGTCAGCTGTTCTTTCAACACCAGTTTTTAAATTATAACTTTATATATCTAAAAATATTTAAGCAAAATGAGAACACATGTTTCATGCAACCCACATTTAGTCAGAACATGCTGAAACTCACAGGTGCTTTCAGGTTGGTATGCTCCTATAAGGGCATCGAGCCAGAGGGCCTTATTCTTGGCCTTACAAATAGGGTGCAGATGAGAAGGCTTTAATCATGGGCTGCCCTTCTTTCAAGAAAAAAATTCTTATAAAAAGTAGCCTTGGTAATTAATCTATTCATTTTCTCCTCAGACAGGGTCTTGCCATATATAGGCCATGATGGCTTCCAACTTGAGATCCTCTTGCTTCCACCTCTCAGTGCTGGGATTACAGGGAAATGAGTTGGTTCTGTTCAGAGCATATGCAGTGGCCAGCAGTCCTGTCTGCACACACTCACCATAGAACAGGAACACCATCACTGCTATGTCTAAGTTCTGGTGCTGACTCGTGCATTTTGTTAAGAGATATAAGTTGGACACAGAGAAGTTCACAAATGAGTTTGTCCCCAGTTGCAAAGTGAGCTATGAAATGACAAAACTGGATATGAATCGGAATAGGTCAGGACTTTCCAGTCACCATAGGATTGACTGCCAGGACTCAGGATGCTACTGCTGGGTACTGGGAGCTGCAGGGTATTTGGAAATCCGGAAGCAAAATTTCACCATCACTTTCCTGTGCCGGCTGAAGCAAGAGAAGTTTCTGACCCACCTTGCTGGTGATTAGGCCATGAGACCCCTCCTTCTGAGATCTTGTCCCATGTTGGGGCACAGGATGCTACACAGAGAAGCCTTGCAGGGGCATCCCAAGTTGGTGACCATTAGATCACCTCTGTTTCTGTCTAATCATGTTGTCATGGTATTATCCATTCTTCATTGACCCTAAGCATGAAGTGCATGAAGTGTCCTTTCTTCCTAGACCTTTGGCTCCTCATTTCTGGTTTTTTTTTTGTTTTGTTTTGTTTTGTTTTTTGTTTTTTTTGGGTTTTTTGTTTGTTTGTTTGTTTGGTTGGTTGGTTTTTGGTTTTTTGATTTTTTGAGACAGGGTTTCTCTATGTAGTCCTGGCTGTCCTGGAACTCACTCTGTAGACCAGGCTCCTCATTTCTGAAGGGTCTCATATCACACACACCTTTGCCAAACAGGTCTGATGTGCTGTTCTCTCCTTCCTTGGCCTGTGTTTTGCTATAGAGGTGTCAGTTTGCACCTTACCATGAAGAAAACTTCCTGTCTTGCTCCATTAAGTTCTACAGCCCTCTCCTCTGCTCAGTACACCCCTCTGCTCACTTGACTCGCAGCAGCTCCCTCTTCCCTTGCCTCTCATCGAGTTCTTACTCCGGGGCAGCAGGAACCTGCCACTGTCTATTTGGCCACTCTTGCCTGGCACTTCCTCAGTTTTCCATACGTGTCTGTTACAAGACGGAACAGTGACTGGCCTCGTTGTATTAGGGCAACCTGCTGGCTGCATCTACAATGAAGCCAAAGTGTTTACTCATTAGCAACTCCCAATTACCACCACCTGAGGTGTCCTGAATGAATCCTAATTGCAGAGGGAAAAGAACAAATACTGAATAAGCATGTTATCGTGCCAGTGCTGTACCAGGAGGCAAAGACTTAACTGGGGCTTAATGTGGAGCTGATAACCAAAGCTCTGGTAAGCAGACAATGAATGGGTCAAGGCTTATAGAACAGGATGGCCGTGATAGTTGTTTTTAAAGGCAAGAACAGCTTTGTTTGTTTTCCCGGGGGGAGACTTGGGATGGCATTTAAAATTTTTCTACTTCTATTAATTAAGCATTTCTCTGAAATTCCTATAAATTGATGGCTAAACGCATTGAATCCTATAGTCTATTTTTCAGTGGTAACTCTGACATTCTCTAAGTTTTGGTTGAACCACCAGGCCAATGATGTCATATTCATCGTATTCACCAGTTACTAAGTCAGGCCTTGTCTGGCTTTCTAATGCCAGGTGGAAACAGAACTCCCACATCTGTGTCAGAGGCCACCCCTTCAAAGTGCAGGCATGCTTTGTGGTGTTGTGTAGGGCGAAGCGACTGTCCAGTTCTTCCCTGTATAGTCTCTTTTTCCTCCCACAGTCCAATGCACTAAAGAGCCCAGAAATTCTCTTAAACATGGTACAGATGGTTCTAAAGTCTAGGATACCTTGACTAACGTTCCCCTGGTCTACTGTCTCCGAGAGACGGACCCTGGAAATGTAAACAGCTGACTCGGTTTCAGGAGGGCTGCAGACAGTCACCTGCCTGGAATGTCTTAGCTCAAGACAGCTTACACAGTTGGAGCTGGGAGGAGAAGGGTCAACTAGAAAAGCAAACAATCCTTCAAGACTTAACAGAGCTCAGCAGAGAGAGACCTTAGAGTTTCTGAGGAACTAGTTCCCACCTGGAATGTACAGTGCCACTGTTCACAGTCTGCTCCCACCGCCAAAAGCACCGAACGTCTCCTATGGCGGCTCAAATGGCTGAGGTAGAACCAACTTAGAGGAAGGGGCGGATTTTCGCATCCCTTCAGTACCCGTGAGTGGATTCAGGTCTCCTATCAGTGCTTTCCAGGGGGCTCAGCAAGCCTGAGCACTGGCTAAGACTGGTACTGATAGTCAGTGTGTAGTAAAAAGGATTCTTGAAAGGTAGAGAAAGTGGGCATGAAACGAACTTAACTTGTAATCAAAAATAAACATGCCAGAGTTCTTCCTGAAGCTCAGATCTGAGGCTGGGCTGCCGCAAGCTGCCAGCCAACCCTCAGTCCCACCTCACCAGCACACCAGCCCTCCTCTCTGCTCTGCCCGTGCATTTCCTACTGTCTGTAGTCTCTCTGTGGCAGGGAGCAAGCTGAACTTCAGATGAGATGCCTCCTCAGCTAGCACATCGTCTTCCCTGCGAACAAGAAGGCTTTGGCTTGCTTCAGTAATCAGTATCAACCAGTGTTTAAAATTGTTTAAAATTATTAAACATTAGCCCATCAAAGTAAAGGCCGTGGGGATTTAACACCCAGAAAGTCACAGAGAATTGATTCTTTTCAGTTGACAGGGGCAGCCCAGGGGTTCCCTAAACGCTAATGATGTGTTTTCCTTCCCTGAGTGTTTACTCTCCTCCTCTTTCCTTCCTGTGCCCGCGATGGGACTCGGGCCTCAGCAATCCCCCAGTAGGTAATCCAGTCAGGCCTTCTGCAATTTCCTGGACCATTTACTCCCTTTGTTTCACTAATGCCTTTCCTCACCTGTGTTTGTCAGCCCCGCTAGAGACTGGGCCGCTACAGCCTGCCTGCCAGAGCTGTTCTCTTCTGCCCTTGTTTTTCAAAGAACACTGCCTTTTGTGTAGGCCTTACTGGTGGTTTTCTCTTCTTCCACAATGAAACGCAGTTATTAATTTCTTTCTCAGACCATACTGGAGCCCATGAGGAGGTTCTGTCTGGAAGTCATCGGTATCAAGACAGCTGATAGGTCCATTAACTCTTTCCATTCCACTCTGAATTCTTCGCTCCAGCCTGCCTTGGAAGTTGAGGGTTGGCTTCTACCATTGCTTCAGAACCCCGCCCCCTGCAAGTAGGAACTGAGAAGGCAACAACACACAGCCTTCATTCCATCACTTCAAGTTCTCACACAGCCAGGGCAAGCCTGCCTGCTTGGACCCTTTCCGTCAGATGTTTCAGGCGGGGAGGCACCCCAGTCTGGCTCCTGGGGCTCCCACAGCCTTCTGAGCACTGCAGTGAGAATGAAATTATAAATGGAGGCAGCCTGGCCATGTGCTAAGAACCTGGTCTAAGGTGGTCCGTGTTTTCCTCTCTCTTCGAAGGGTGGACAATACTGGGCAGAGGGGACACCTCCCCTTTGAGGTTTGGGTCTCTCAATTCCATCGATCGCCTGTGGCCACAGTGCTATCACAAATAAGAATGGGATTTTAATGCGTAAGTCGATGGCGTTAAAAAGAACTTCTGCAGCTGGGCAGAGACTTGAGCAGGTTAATGTGGTCCCCGCCTCCGTTCTAGTATAAAACCAGCTGGGCCTGAAAAGGGCAGGGAGGGCGAGGGCATCTGGAAAGTCTATTTGCAGAGCAAGTGTGTTATTGGCACTGAGCAACAGTCACCAACAATTAGGTGTGACCAGAGACCGTGGCATCGTACTGTTCATATTTAACAACAGCACTGTGCACACTGTAAGATGTGTTATAGCGAAGGCTATGCTTTTTGGAGCTAACCTTGGAGTATGTAAGGTCAAACAGAACTGATGTCTATAATCTGTTTTCTATGCTTCAGTAACCTGAAATCTAGGGCCAAACAGTGCAGGTAAACAAAGCAACTCCAGCACAATCTTGGTCCTTGTTGGATCTGTGATTTGGGTCCACGGGGGCCCTCCATGATAGACACTCTGCTTTTGAGTGCTTTAACATCTGAGTGCTTCCTTTTTCTTGTTTTCTTTTTTAAAACAAGGTCTTTCTAAGTTCCCTAAGTGTACAGCCACCACCTCCTGAATTCCAGCCCTCTTCTCTCCCCTCAGTCTCTGAAATTCAGAGACTACAGGTGCATCCCAGCCCATGTTTGACAACGATGATGACCACCACCACCACCACCACAGAATGTGTCAATTTAAGGGAAGCCCAAGCTGGCATGGTCACAGTAGAGAAAGACCAAACCTATGTGTGATGTCCATGAAGTGTCCAAGGCACTTCTTCCCAAGGCTTTGTGTGGTGGGAGCTGGTGGGGACACTGTGTTTCAGGTGAGCACCAGGACAGCCTGGAGTGTTGGGGACAACTTGCGTGGGCCCAACTTCTTCTGTGTAAGAGGAGCTCCTGGAGGCAGTGAGCCAAAGGCAGGCTGTCACTGGATGCAACCTTCTCACAAAACTTAGTCTGTGGACTGGGGGTGTGGCTCGGGGCATATCACCCACCTAACATGTGGGAGGCTTTGGGCTTATTGGCACCACATAAAACAACACCTCATTCTGGATGCCTCCACTATCTTGATATGCCTGGGGTTCAGCTACATTTCTACACTGACCCAACAGGAATCAGAGTTCCCGCTGTGTCCATATCCTTTGTTGAGGAAAACCCCACAGCCTTTGAGAATAGCCAGTTAAAGAGGGCCAGTAGAGGTGGATTATCTTCTAGGGCAGAGGATGAAATGAGAGTTTGTACTCTCTGAATGTCTACATATGCTGTGGATTTTTCCACTTCATCCTCAGAACGGATTCATGACTGGAAAAGAGGAAGTTCAGAGAAGTTAGTAACCCAGCCAAGGGTTGCACAGGTAACTGAGTGGCAGGGCCCGGAGTCCCGTTCCGTCCTGTCTGTCTCACAACGGGTCTCCTTGCTCCACTTCATGACACAGTTGTGGAAAAAATGCAGCTGGAAGGCAAATAAATCTCAACCAGGTGTTGGAAGCAGACGCTTGCCACCTGGTGTGGAGAGGTTTGCTCAAATGATGCCATAATTTCCTACCCTTTTGGCCAATAAAAAACTAATAGTCATTTTAGGAGAAAATGTGGATGGGGTAGGGAGGAAATAAAGAGAAGATGGAGGTATGTGATGCCAACAGCCATAACTCTGAGAAAATATACTCCCCCCTCCCCCCCACCCCCGCTGGGCTGATGTAAAGCCAATACTGGAAAACCCGCCATGGGTGCTGGTGTCTCATGGGAAAGGCTCAATTCTGCTTACAAAATGACTGCCACAAGAGAGTCATGACAAGACCATACCCTCGCATCATTATTATGATTTTGTTTACTTATTTATTTGATGTGTTGTTAGGGTTGGAGCTCAGGGACCCTCATGATAATCAAGAGCCCTACCCCTGAGCCACACCCCAACCCTTAAATACTCATTCGAAGATGCAAGAATTTCTGTTTGACAGTCACAATGTAGCAAGTGTTTGAGTTGAATTTTGGGATGATTTGGTTGTATTGGGGTTTTTTATATATATGTGCACACACACACACACACACACACACACACACACAGAGAGAGAGAGAGAGAGAGAGAGAGAGAGAGAGAGAGAGAGAGAGAGAGAGAGAGAGAGAGAGGCACTGGGAGAGAGCATGCTGCCTGACCTTGGTGACTTTGTAAGTCCTGGGAAGGCTGCAGATGCTGGCCCCTATCCTTTAGCAGAGAGTACTGTGCTAAGGTGGGCAGTATCTGTCCCGCACTTCCCATCCCCCTCCACCATTGGGGCTTGTCAAGCTACATCCAGGCTGTCCTTGGGGCTGGAAAGGAGAGCACAGGCTTTTCAGCACCCAGCTGGGATCACATTCCCTCCTGAGGTCACTCTATGGGAGTCCCTAGAGCTACGCATCAGTGTTCTCAGAGAACACAAAACCGGAGGGAGACACTCGATCACTGGCAGAAGACTCAAGGCCAGACAGCCACTGTCTTTACTCTAGCCCAGCCCGCCTCAGGTCAGGGAAAGCACTTACATGAAAGAGAATCTGAGTTTTCCTGGGAAACCAGAGGCAGCAACCAGAACTGCTTGGCCTTGAAATGGGAGACAACCAACAAGGCCACCTGCCCCCCTTTCTCCCCCCTCCCCAACTGCGATGAACAGAGAGAAGGATCTACAATGAAACAAGAGGCTCCTTGTTGTTCATCAGACTAAGTGCCACTTCTGGACCCTCTCCTCCGTTAGTCAGCTGGTTTCTTGCCATATGGAAAACATAACATCACAGAACTCACTCTATCCTACACAAAGAAAGAGAAAACCCTAGAGGGACAGTTAATCTGTTACTATACATGTTGTTTTGGATATTTGTTTATTATCTCTCTAAAAAGTAAGTAGTCATTGTAGATTTTCTTCTACCAGAAAAAGAAAAATCTTGACTTACACTCTCGACTAAAGAAGGGAGAGTATTAAAATATTGAAGGAGGAGTTTTTTCCTTTGGGTCATTCTTTTTAGACACACATGATAATGCTATCCAGGGGGCCCTCTACAGAGATCAGCAGGTCTGCATGCTCTCCTCCTCCCTCCCCCTCAAAGGACTCTGGGGAGGATGGCTTGGGAGAGCATTCTGACCAGCCCACATGGCAAAAAGCACAGCGTCTTCCCGGCACACAACCACAGGCAAACCCAGGTGGCAACAGTTCTGCTCCTGGTCTAACTCTCTGACCAATGCCTGGCTTATCAAGATCTTAAGCAGAGGCCTTACTCGTGCATGAATTCCATAGGTTAGCCTGATTAACTGAAGGAGCAGCTTAGAATTATCACTGTGATGAAACTGAGAAGAAACAACAGAAGGGGGATAAAGCCCAGTAGGGAAGGGAAGGCCTGGTGGAGCGTCTCTGTTCATTCCCATCATGGTGGTGGGAGCATGTAATGGAAGGCAGCTATTCAATTATAGCGGGCTGGGGAGCAACCAATGGGTGAGGCTGAACCATGGGCAGGTACACCTCAGAGGTAACTCCTATTCAGCCATACTTCTCTTTCTAACATTTACAGAACCTCCCAAAATAGCAACATAAATGAGATACCAGGCATTCAGAACTTGAGCCTATGGAAGGCATTCAGATTCAAGCTGAAATAGGCATGTTGAAGAAAACTTAATTGTTTATTTAAACTACAGTGAAAGATGGGGTTTATATAAGTTCATCAAAATGATAGGTTAAATTAATTTATTGGGGCTGGAGAGATGGCTCGGCAGGTAAAGGTCAGTTGCTGCTATGCCCAATGACCTGAGTTTGGTCCCCAGAACATGCTCAGTAGGAGAAAAGAACTGATTCCCACATGTTGTCCTCTGACATCTGCCATGGCACACCTGTGTTATCCCCACCCCATAAGTAAATGTAAGAAATTTAAAAAGTTTATTGAATGAATAAGATACAGAAGGACCCTAGGTACTGTCTCGAAGCTGTAGTTATATGTTTGGCACAGAGAGGTTTTTTAAAGGTTAATGCGTAAAGATTTTTGTTTTATCATGAATACAATCCTAACAAAACTGCTAGACTCTCTGCCAATGACTTGGATCTAGATGCCATGCTTGGGAGAATGTCCTTAAAGTCCATGGAGCATAGAACTGACTGCTGGAGGCTGAGGACTGGGTACAGAGGCTGGCCCAGGCATGGCTGCTCCCGGTTTAACCCACAGCACTGAACTAATGCCTTTGGGGATTCTATCAGAGATCTTCTCCTTTTTTTTAAGTATATATTTTTTATTTATTTTGGGAGTATATGGGTATATGGAAATCAGAGGACAACTTTTGAGAGTCGGTTTTCTCCCTCCACCATGTTGGTTCCAAGGATGGTACTCAGGTTGTCTAGCTTAGCAACAGGTACCCTTTACCTTCTGATTTTAAAAAAAATATATTTTTGTTATTTTAAAATAGTGTGTATATGTGTGTATCACACGTTCGCATGCATATATGTCCACCAATTCAGGTTTCTACAGATTCCAGGAGAGGTTATCAGATCCCCTGGAGTTGGAGCTTGGAGCTACACTTGGCTGTGAGCAGCATGATGTGCATGCTGTGCTATCTCTCCAACTCCCCTCTCCTTAACCTGTAAGAGAAATGGGTTTTCTTCGGAAACAAAGTGAACGCAGCACCCTTGTTTCTCTCTCTGTGGCCATCTCTGAGATGAGCCACCAAACTAGACACTAGGTTACCTTCCTTTCCTCTCTGCCACCTCACTGAGCTGGACTTTAGCATTTCCAGATGTTCAGTCAACTAATATTTATGGAACTTCCTCTATGAGCCAATAAAACACATACACACACACACACACACACACACACACACACACACGCACACACACGTAAGCACGCACGCACACATATGTAAGGTGAACTGACAGTCAAATGGGTGGGAAGAAGGAATGAAGGAATGGAGAGGGAAGGGTGACGTCATCGGTGCCTTACCCAGAGTTTAGTTCTAGACTCTAGAAGATCTTCGGAAGGAAGGCTGAGTTCAACCCTCTACCCATTCTCTACTGAGCCCTCCCAGCATGGTGGTGTCCAGGAATCCAAGCAGATGTAAAAGAAGCAAACCAAAGTCGTCATAGATGAGGCAGCTGGTAGGAGGTCAAGTGGGTGAAACTGCCTCCCCAAGGGAACAGCATGCCTCTATTATCCAGTGGGCAGATGGCCCACAGCAAACCTGGGACGATTAGAAGGGTGAAAAACAAAGGACGGGACCCTTTTAGACATGAGCCCCCACACCTTCTCTGGTGAGCAATCCCACAATGATGCACTGGACAAAAAAGGAAAGGCTGACCTTATGGGTGGCGAGCATACCCGGGAACACGTGTTCATTTAGATATGCACACATGCAATCAAACAAAATCATGAAACTCACTCTAGGTTGGGAGTGTGGATCTTCAAATGCAGCAAGTAGAATATCACACACAAACTCTACCTTTTGAGATTCACTTGGACACTCAGAGGTAGATTTTACTAATAGATGCTTGTCTGTCTGTCTGTCTGTCTGTCTGTCTATCTGTCTGTCTGTCTATTTAGGTTTTTCAGGACAAGGTTTCTCTGTGTAGTCCTAGATATCCTGGAACTCACTCTGTAGCCTTGAAGTTAGAGATCTGCCTGCCTCTGCCTACTGAGTGCAGGGATTAAAGGTGTGCGCTGTTGAGGTTAGTCTTTTGCTGTGTATGTAATGCTAAGTATGGGTCCCCAAGGCCTGGTTGCCCCAGAGACCAGAGAGTCCAAATATAGATCCAAGTGATGCTATGTGACCTAGCCCCCAAGTTATTTCTGATTGGTAACTAAAGATGCCGGCGGCTAATAGCTGGGCAGAAGAGACATAGGTGGGTTTTAGAGTTTCTGGGTCTGAATGGGGGTGGTCAGAGGAGAAGCACAAAGGAGAGGAAAAGGTAAAGAGGAAGAAAAGGTCACCATGGGTTAGGAGTCAGGAAAACATTGGCCTGACTGAAAATCCTGAGGGCTGGCCAATTGGAGTTAAGAGCAGCCCAGGTGAAACACAGTAATTAATAACTCAATTGGAAAGGTTATCAATAGGAAAGTTGATTCTAATAGTATAGAGGGTAGATGTTTGTTTTGCTCTTGTGCTGTTTAAGGCTTACTGTAAATATAAAGGTTGTATGTGTCTCTTATCGGGTACCTGAGTGATCGAGGTGGGGTAGAAACTCTGGTTTGGGATTAAAAATGTTTACAACAGTGTGCTACCCAGGAGATGTTTAAAACTTATATTCATAGGCTGGAAAGATGGTTCAGCAGTAAGGGCACTGGCTGCTCTTTCAGAGGACCCAGGTTTAATTCCCAACACCTACATGGCAGCTCACAACTCTCTATAATTCCAGTTCCAGGGGATTCAACACACCTGTAGGTAAAACATCAATGCACATAAAATAAAATTAAATAAATGAATAAATAAATAAATACTTCACAAAAAAAACCCCAACCTTATATTCATGAAGCTTAGGGAGAGAGCTCAGGGGTAGGATGCTTGCCTTGTGTGCCCAAGTCTGTGGTTGTCCCTCACTGCCACAGAAAGGTGGCTGTGGTGTATAATGTGGTGGTACATGTCCATCATCCTATCACTAGACAGACAGGAAGATACACATTAAAGGTGAGATCTTAAGACAAGAAAAGTCTTGGAGAAGTGAGAAGGGAAAGGGTCCAAAGCCTCTCATCAGCAATGAAGCAAGAACTCCAGTAGTCAGCTAACAACTACTGAAGGTGTCTCTCTTCCCCATAGTAAACCTGCAGTTTTCTAGGAATCTTACCAGAAACACAATTTCCAGGGAAAGAATATGTACTGCTCCCCTTGTGCAGTCCTAGTGGCTCCTGGTTTTACTTTAGCAGAATATAAATCAATCCAAGGCACCCATGACTATCTTATAATTGATCTTGGCAAGAGAGTAAGGAGCATGTGTGCCCTAAAAACCTTGAAATGGAATCAGAACCCCCAAAATGGCATACATGAGTAATTCTAAGATACGTAGTTGTGTGTCTGCTGAGGAGGCCATACCTAAACTTGGGTATACCTTAATTCCTCCCACTTTCCCTTGAGCAGCAGAGACCTGCTCATGGGGATGATTTTCTGAGTGTTTCTCCTAATCATCATGCCCGAGCCTATATTATTATGGCTTCAATAAAAGCCCCCAACTCTTCTCCATACTGGCTCGGCCTGAGATTCTTTTTAGAGTTGAAGCCACAAATCTAGGTTTAGCCTGAGTCGAAGTCCCTTAGGTTAGGGGGACTCCTCTGGCTGCTGAGGATGATGGCACGAAGCTGCGCGGCTGTCCTCACTCTGCCGGACAAATACAAGGGCAGACAAAACAAATCAAGACCAAAAGCTCCCATCTTTTTATGAAGAGAGACTCTTCTCCTCTTTCAAGGCTAACAGTCCGCAGCCCCCTCGCACTGTGGCTCTCTGGCCAAACTCACAGCCGATACTTCGCACCCTCCTAATGGCTCAGTCTGTCTATGTCATTTCATAAACCATCCTCCTCCCCTCAAAGCATTAGCTGTCTACAACAGATGAAGAGACGTGTTACTGCGTTCCCGGATTGCCCGAGGGCTCGAGGTTAAGGGCTCAGCCAGAGTTCACGCAGACTCCAGATCCCTGCAAACTAGAGGTAGAGGGGGAATGATTCTGACTGACACATGCTGACTGCTACTGTCCTCCTAGATCCTTTGTACCCTAAGCTTTTTATCTACAGCATGAAAGCCTTTTAGGATGGCCCCAGCCAGACGGTCTTCTGACGGTCCGTGCTGCTAAGTCCTGGCTGCACGAAGAACTTTACAGGCCACGTGAAGCCTCCGCCCAGAGAGCATCAACATATATCATAGTATATGGAATGATCTCCTCTGGTGTGTATCAGTAGAACTGACAATTGTGCTTTGAGATTCTCATTATTACTTAAAAATTATTTATGCTTGTTTAGCAATCTCATGTAGGCTTGAGAATTTGTGATCTATTAAGAGGGCCCATATTCTTTTTAGGATGACAAACTTGTATTTATCACATTTTTTTGTGCATTTATCTTTGTGAATATCTCTCAATCTCAATTTGACTGAGTTCCCCACTCCAACTTTTGCAGCCCATGAATACGACTTTTTCAGGTCACAAAGAATACTGTAGGTCACTGGAACTCTAATAGGTGCTGAACACTGTCTAAATTGTCTGACATATAAAAGAATCTCCCATTTAGTCACAATGTTATTTTATCTGTTTGTTTTGTTTTTCTTCCAATGTTGGGATGAAGTCCAGGGTCTTGGGCATGCTGGGCAAGCACTTTACCACTAAGCCACATCCCCATTCCTAGTTTTAAGCTAATGAAAGACAGTCATTTTTGTTTTGTTGGCTTATAAATACCAACACAATGCTTAATCTACTCGCTTATTAAAACGTAAGCTATAGAAGTTAGAGGGGTAGCTCAGTGAGTAAGAGCACTTGTTTTTATAAAGGACCAGGATTCAGTTCCCAGCACCCACATGCTGGATTGTGACCAGTTCCAAGGGATCCATAGACCTTTTCTCACCTTATAGGGCACCAAGCACACACCGTACACATATAAATATGCCAGAAAACATAATATACATAAAATAAATCTAAAATATTTTTAAGCAAGCCATAAACAAAACAAAACTCCAACCATGTGTTCTGAAGCCTTTCCTAAAATACCTATACATAAATAACATACACGAGATAATGTTTCTAAAACCTTTAAAATGCTTGATTCTCTCTCTCTCTCTCTCTCTCTCTCTCTCTCTTTCTCTCTCTCTCTCTGTGTGTGTGTGTGTGTCTATGTGTGTCTGTGTGTGTGTGTGTGTGTGTTTGTGTGTGTGTGTGTGTAAGCCAGAGGACAACCTTGGCTGTCATTCCTCCTACCTTATTTTTTGGAGACTGGTTTCTAACTGGGACCTGGGGCCAATCAGTCTAGACCAGCTGCCCCGGGAGCCTCAGGGAGTCGCCTGTCCCCACCTCCCCAGTGCTGGAGTAAAGAGCTCACTGTGTATTATACTGTTTTCTTTCACGAAGGTCTGCTGATTAGACTTCTAATCCATCATGTTACCCAGAAATCTTTCCAGCTCTGGGCTTGCAAGCACTGTCATGCCTGGCCTTTTACATGCCTGGCTCTGTGTTGAACTCAGGTCCCTGGGCTTGCCCTGTGAGAACTTTATGGACTGGGCTACAGCCCCAGGCCATAATCTCCTTCCTTAAAAACCAAGTATCTTTGATTCCATTGCTGTAACAGATAGTTCAGACAAATACAATATACAACAAAGTAGAAACTTCTAGAAGTACCCTACTTCTAGGTCTTTGTTTCATTAACCGTTAGCTTCCCTGGTGGTCTAGTGGTTAGGATTCGGCGCTCTCATTAAACGTTAGCTACAGACTTCCTTCTAGGAACTTAGGAGAAGAGTGCTCAGATTTTCCTAGATGTTTCACATTAAAAACACAGAAGTCTTTCTACACTGTAGAAGATCCTCTCTGGGAGCCATCGCCTTTTGTCACATACAGATTTCTGACAAATTTACCCTGATTAGATGAACTCATGGGAGGAGGCAGGCTCCTCCCGGTCACCTGTTGAGGGTAGGGCAGAGAGGCTCCAGGTCTGGTAACAAAGGAGGTGAAGCAGCAATTTCTGCACCAAGAGTGTCCCCAACCTTTCTCAGATCTATCAAGTCATGGTGATTCATCAAAAAAAAAAAAAAAATCCCATTTCAAGGGACTGGAGAGATGGCTCAGCAGCTAAGAGCACTGGTTGTTCTTCCAGAGAACTCTGGTTCAATTCCCAGTACCCAGACAGTGACTCACAACCATCTGTAACTCCAGACCCAGGAGATTTGACACCTTTTTTTTTTTTTGGCCTATGTGGGTACTGCACATGTGTGATACACAGACATGCATTACATACGGCAAAAACATGCATACACATAAAATATAGATAAAGAGGGAACATCCCTCAGGTCTACTGAAGTACACTGTAATGAAACTTCCACAGACAGCTAATGCTCTCCATTCTTAGCCATATACCCGTTTACAGGCTCAGCTTTGGGTAACGTGGTTGGGCCTGAAACCAAAAAAAAAAGGCCTGGCTCTTGGATTCTCTCTAAATGCCTGTTCCTCCCCTTTAAGAAAATATTGCTACGCGGTCAGTTACTCACAAGACTGTTTTGTCCACATCCCAAACCCAACAAAACCACCACTATTACCTGGGGATGGGCCCAGTGACCCAGAAACTCAGATTCTCATGGCTGCCGAGGAGATGCAATTTGAAGCTCACCATGACTGCATTCTTAGCATGTAATCAGAATGCCTGAAACTGAGCCTACCCTGCTCCCCTTGAAAACTAGCCAAGGAGGAGAAATCTGAGACCGAAGGGGACAGGAGAGCACGCTGGGGGCAGCCCACCTCTTTCCGTTACTGTCTTGAAGCATCGCCTTGCCCATCACTCGGGACTTGGTCTCCAGCTCCTGCACCTCCTCCAGCAGTGTCTTTTTGCAGGTGTGCTTGGCCCTAGAGCAGGAGGAACAGATAGAGGGAAGATGGTTAAGTGGCTCTGACACAGTTGTGAAGAGAAGACTGGCAATCATTCTCCTAGGTGCCCTGTGGACAAGCTGAGCACGTGGGAGGTTCACCTTCCTAGCCTAAGGCATCCTGAGCATCAGAGATGAGACCTTTACTGTGAACTACAGGTGCCCCCTAAAGCCTTGGGAACCAGGCAGCTTTGACCAAGGACAACAGGAGCCCCATAGATCAGGAAGTTGTTCCAGAGCGCTCTCCCTGCAGGATATGGAGCACATGACATATTTGAAATTGTTCCCTTTTCATGGGTGCTGGTTCCTTGTTTGCTGCGCCTAGCAGTTCTGGTCTCCCTGTTTACCATGAAAAGAGCCACTGCCTCTGCAGAGATGGGGTTTAGGATAGCAGAGTTCATGTTCTCAGTGAGAACGAAACCTCAGTCTGAGGTTTAGAGTCAATATATATTTGCTACAGTTTTCCCATCCTCCTCTGGCTGTGATTTACTCAGGAAATCCAGCGCTGGTTTCCTGCCACAGTGGGAACCTGGCCTGGATGCTTGGTTCCTCTTGGATAGTGGAGGAATTACCCGCTCCCTTTTCCTGGCTAAACTAAATCCCTCACAATGGCCAAATAATCTGCCAATCTCAGGTTCCTCTAAAATCGAAGCTAAACCATGGCCTGTCGAGTACATATACTCAGCTCCCGTGCCGTGCCCCACAGCTATCCGCAATTTGCTGTAACTAAAAACTACATTGCCATCCCAGAGGCAGTATGTTCTAAAAAGCTTCTTTTCTGGTTTCAGGACGTTTTATCTGTTTTTGTTTTTGCTATGCTGGGGACTGAGCTCAGGCATAGTACATGCTAGACAAAGGCTCTGCTACTGAATTACCCTTCCGCCAACCCCAGCGTAGTAATTAGCTCCCCCCCCAATATATTCTATTTCCTCATTAAATACATCTTGTGTCTATGCATTAATTTCTTTAATATTTGAAACTAAAGTACACAAAGCTAAACTCGATCCTCGGATTGGAAATGTATAGGTGAAGAAAAGGTAAGCAACAACAAGAAGTTAAAGGTAGGCAAGGTGAAGGGAGAGCCATCCTGCGTAGAGAAAGGCACGAGAAGCAAGAGTGAGCAAGCAGTGCTGGTTATCCTCCTTACGAATGGCTTTGCAAGGGCTTCGTAGTCATGGGCTATGAGTGAGAAGCATGCTCAGGACCAAGCTGCAGACCAACTAGGAGCAGGCACTGACTGGGGCTGCTCAGTAGTGAATAGGGGGACCTGGCACAGTTTGTAGATGGGGGTGTGCTCCCTGGAGCAGTCCTCCTCCCATTAGGATAGAGGCCCCACTCAGATAAAGCCAGGTCACTGGGCGCTTCACCTTAATCTGTAATGGAGTACTAGCAGGAAGGCTCAGGGGATGTGCCTGCCATCCTTCCCCAAGACTAAACAAGCCCAAACCACCACACGTGCTTTAACACATAATACCTTAATTACTTCAAAGGGAGTTCTGAAGTCCAGCATTGATAAAATACCAAGTTCAAAGCGGGGGGGGGGGGGCATGGAATTTTAAGTTAAACAATAAATGAGAAAATGAGCAACATTTTGTGGGAGAGAGGAAGGACATTAAAATGTTACTGTCTGATATTGCTGAATGTTCCCAGTCTCATACAAGCTTATGGGCTGTGTTGATGATAAACTAAGTGGTATGCTCCACCCTACTCAAAGTCGCTTCACATGCTTCCCCACAGCCCCTGGATAGTCCTTGAGCCATCCTCCTCCTCCTCCTGCATAGGACTGTCAACCTCTGTGTTAGCCCTATTGCTGTCTTCTGAGCCAGGACAGGTAACATCTGCTGGGATTGAGATAAGGTGAATAGACATGGAGTGGACATAGGGGAATGGGAACTGAAGCCAAGAGCAGAAAGCAAGCCAGTGTGCAGATAAACCGGCCTAAGGAGGGCAATGGCTGGCTCACTTCCATGGACCAGAAACTGTTTTCTCTAAGGGTACAGCTATGTCAGGCTGCCTTCTGTAAGCTAGCCTGGGACAGCCCCGGGTTGTGAGCCTGGGGAGGCCTGGACTACTCTTTCTGCATGCAGTACTTGAAATTTAAAGCCATTTCTTCAAGAACCATGATCTATGAAGGGCTGAAGTCGAAAAGGAATTTTAAATCTCCCTGTAGCAATGTGTGTAGTGATTTCAAAATTATTGGTTCTCAAGGAAAACCTAGAAGCATTTGCATTGGTGGATAGTTACTAGGTCTCACTGAGGGCTAAGGTTGAAGTCATTACTCTGACGTCACATCATCTGTGTCTCTCTGGCCTGGCTTCCTTCACCTCACCCCATTCAAGGCACCAGGTGACTACGGAAGGGCTAGAGTGGGGACATTTGGTGACCGACATGTGAGTCAGTGTGAGTTCTCTGATACAGGTAAGGATAGTTCTAGGTTACTTAAGAACATTAGTTGTACAAAGCAGCGGTTCACACATTCATATGAATTGTTTTTTATCATTTTCAGCCCCCGCCCAGCTACCTTCTCCCCCCCCGCCCCCCAGTCCCAGTCCTTCTTTGCTTTCCTTAGGCACTTTAAAAAGAAACAGCATGAACTTTTCATCCCTTTGCTTCTAAAACTTATTCTCTGAGCTCCCTCTTTTGCATGCAAGGGCAACAGGTTAAACAGAAACATCGAATTCTAAGTGTGGATGAAAATAAAAACACAGTGTGCTTCGAGAGATGTCGCTATGGTTAGAAGGTTTAAAAAGGCAGTCCAAGGCCCACTCGTACACAGAAATGATTGCTACTTAACTTTATTGCTATTTAACTACCTATCTGGAATTATAATGCAATGAAGTCTGGAACTGGGGAGCGTATCGTGTGACGCCTGGCAAGAGACAGGACAGTTTGATAAACGGAAGTGTTTCTCTGTGCTTGGTGGCCTTGAGCTTTGTATCATTTATAGATCGTGACAGCAACCAATTTTTGGAGGCAGAGTCATACCTGGCAGCTTACTTAAGCGTACTGTCACAGGTAACCATTTGGGGAGAGTGTAGGCTAACGGATATTAAAATAGTTCTGGGCAATTTACACTCCATGCCTCTAACAGGGCTTCTCATTAGCCAGAGATCACATATAACCAATTATGTTAATAAACGATAGGGCCATTTAAGCTCTCATAATTTTTGAAGAATAATAGGGCAGGCTTTTGATGGTGCTCCAAATCTGAGTTAAGATAGTCTAAAAACAGATTTTCATCCAGAAAGCTGACAAACTTTGTGGGAAAGTGAATTACCTCACTAGGTTTCTCTCTTTTTACTATGAATAGCCCAGGTCCTGGAATGGAAGTGAAGGACGGGGCAAAGAAGCAAGAGGTGACTAGAAGAGCGGCACTCCCGTCTTAGGTGTACATAGATGTCCACTCAGAAGTCAAGGTCTGATCTGCGATGAAGTTTTCAAAGACAGGACGACCAGAAGCAGAGGCAGGAGAATCTCAATATCAATGCCAGCCTAGGCTATCCAGAAAGAGCCTATCTCAAAAAACCAAGGGCTACAGTGTAGCTCAGTGGGAGAAGATTTGCTAGTACAGTGATCATGTGTGTGTGTGTGTGTGTGTGTGTGTGTGTGTGTGTGTGTGTGTGTGTGAGAGAGAGAGAGAGAGAGAGAGAGAGAGAGAGAGAGAGAGAAGAGAGAGAGAACAGAAATCAGAAATCAATGGATAGAAGTACAGTGGTTCTCAACCTTCCTAACGCTGCGGCCCTTTAAAGTGGTTCCTCATGCTGTAGTGACTCCCCAAATACAAAATTATTTTCATTGCTAATTCATAACTATAATTTTGCTACTGTTATGAATTGTAATATAAGTATCTGATAAGCAGAATATCTGATATATGACCTCCTGAAGGGCATCACCTCCCCCACATACACAGGTTGAGAACCACTGATGTAGGGCATGGCGCATGAATGTGTGTGTGTGTGTGTGTGTGTGTGTGTGTGTGTGTGTGTGTGTGTCTGTGTAGAGCATTTTCTAAAACTTTGCATAACTGCAGTTCGGACACAAAGATCACAGGTGAGTACTGTGCATTTGCCAGGACAATCCATCTACCATGTGCTTCCTCTCCTTGGAATGAGCCACTAATTTACTTGCCTTGGCAAATATTTCCAGCTTAGAGTATAATATTACACAGAATATAGACCCCATGCTCAGTGGGACCATGCCCACATACATTCATAAAATTCTTGTTCTTCATAATGGGGATGGCAGAAGTCTAGGCATCAAGTAGATATTGCAAATGGGCATAAATACTTTGGGTACCCCTAAACATCAGCTAGTTTAACACACTGTTCTTCTAGCTTCTCCCGAAAGAGCAAAATGCATTCACGAAATGGTTCTGTGAGTCAGCAGGGCCAGGTGATGGGATGCCACTTCTAAGAGCAGCTGTGTTTGCCACCCCTGCCAGGCAGCAGCTTCCAGGACCTCAACCACACAACAGGCAAGGATAGCTTTCCCTGCTGGCTCCTCAACCCTCAGAGGGGCTCTGCTTCCGGCTGGAACCCAGCTGGCAAGCTCCTTGGAGAGGAAGTGACTTTTACTCTTTCCATATGTTGGAGTTGGAAGCAGTACCATCTGATTTATCATCGTTAATATGTAAATGGTGCTAATTTTATAGCCTGGGTCCTACAAACAGGACCCAGACAAGTCTTGTTAGAGGGAGGAGATAATTTGCTTCATGGTGACAGGGAATTTGTACTTGAAATGGGCTGGAAGGGGTTCTGAAAACGCAGGAGGAGGCAGGGCTCTGGCAATCTATAAACATTCTCTTTGAAATGAAACTAAGATACTTTTGCTAAAGACCCACTTGGCAGAGGGAACCTCAATAAAACTCTGTTTTCGTGACATTAATTTAAGATAGCTGAATTAAGATAGTTAGGGATGAATTTGTGAGCCTGTAACTACTTCCCATCAGACTCAGCCAAGCCAAGAATCTCATCCCTAAAACTAACTTATCTGCAGAGCGCAAACAAATTCAGCTAGGGAATAAACTCAAAAAGGAAGTAACAGTATGGATATTTTCTCACAGCGCATCTATTAGGTGAAGGAAATAACCTTTCCTGGCTATATACATACATATACATAATCATTCCAAAAGTTCCGGTTATGCCATTTACAGAACATAGTTATAGCAAACAGAAGCAGCGGTTAGTCAAGGCATTTAAGGAGTTAAAATCATTTGGTTTTTTTTTTGTAGTTGAAAAACTTAGCTAAAGAAAAACAAAAACATTCATTCTAGGAAAGTCACTGCTTCCCCCCTCTCTCCCTGCATCAGTTGTCAAGACTATGTGCAAATGAAGACTTTTTCAAAAGATATCCCTGTCAGGCAAGAATAATTCCTGTCGAGTATGAGAGCGATGAGCAGATAAAAATGAGGCCTGATGTCTTTTCCTGGAAGGCTTGGGTTAACAATCTCACTTCACTTCCTCAGGGCCCTGAAATAATTGTGGTTTGCCCAAGCTAGAAGTCTCAATTTTCAGGGAACGTGGCCATGTTCCTAGGAGGAATGAGCCCACTCGAACCTAAGCCAATACTACAGACATGGGGGCGATCTCTCATCTGCTCCTGAGTGAAATGAAAGGTTAACAGTCTCTTGGGACATCACTGCTTCCTTTGTACTTTAGGAATGAGATAATTTAAAATGTAGAAGCAGAAAGTGAGTTGGAGTTAATTTCTATTTAATCTTCATCATAATTTTGCATTTGTGATGCGATTTTCTTACAGACTTGTAAACTCTCGGGAAAGGTTTGATTGGCAGGATCCCCAGTGTGAGTGAGTTGGTTAGAAGAATGAAGGTTCCTTCAGCCATGTTGTGGAAGTTACATGCTCATGATTTTCCTCTGTCCATGGAGGTTTGAGCCAGGCACCATTTGTGGTTGCTTAGCATCAGCTTTAAGATGTGGAAAGGGTCTCAGGTCGTGTTTCCTAAACGTGATGAAACACATTTGTGTTTGGAAATGGCCTTGCAATCACACAGACGACGATGCCCCTATCGAATGTCATGTGACTTCTGCTCCGTATTCTTTTTCCTGTCAAATGTATTTCCTATCAAAATGAAGCACGAGCTTAAATTAAAATAAAACAAAACAAAACTTTCTTTGTTAAGGGTCAGGAGTCCTGTTTCTTCCGAATCCCCACACCCCTCATGTGAGAGACAGCTGCAGGACAGAGCGGCAAGGTTGAAGGTCGGCTTCACTTTACACTTACGCTCTCCACGCCACGTCTTCAATCAAACATGCGGTCGGAACCAGGAACAACCCCAGCCAGAAGTATGCAGAGCTCAGGACCTTGGTTGCCTGCAAGAGACACAAGTCACAGCCCATTACAGGGTATCCTGTAAACAGGATCGTGGGATGTGGCTTAATCGAGGTAGGGCATCCTGCAACATGGAAGCAATGGGAAGTACTAAATCCACCCAGAGGAGCCAGGGACGGCTGGACCAGCTCCTGTCTGGTTCCACTGGCTTCAAGCACCGTCTCAAGCAGATTGCTGTTCTAATCCTCCCGTCTCCTGAGAGATGTTAGAGCCATCCTAGTGTGGGATAAACTGCTCTCTCGGGCTCCCTTTACTCATTTTACAGAGGCTCACTTTCCTTTACTCCTTTACATGGGCTCGGCATCCCAGAGCTGACTGGCACAAAGGTCAGTGGTTCTCTCCTTTTGGAAGCAGAAGACATCCATGTCAGAGACCCTGGCTTCGGGGAGCTGAAATCACTTGGGATCTGTTAAGGGTATGTGTGACATATATGGGAGGATGCATTTGTTAGGTTTGATTTGTATTTTTACCATTTTGCTGTCTCCTACTTTTTGAGACAGGTCTCAATCTGTAACCCAGGCCATCTTTAAACTCTTGATCCTACTGTCTTAACCTGTAGCTCCCAGGCCAGGTGAGGATTACAGGGGCATACCACCCACCATGCTGGGCATGAGAAGATAGGGGTAAGAAGGCACAATGAGCTAGAGAAGGAGGCAAGAAAATCAGTTCAGGGGCCAGCTAGAGTAATCTCATGCTGTTCCTAGTTCCTGGCCAAACCCACATGTGATAACAGCTTTCTGCCTCTGAGCTTCAACCCTATGGCTCTGCTTGTAGCCCTTGGCATTTATGACAATTATATTGACCCATGGTGAAGTTTGGGGGCAGAGGGGGAAGCACAGCTTGGCTCCTGCCTTTCCCCAAAATTGAGAGTATCAACTTTTCAAAGAGACATTTAAACCTACTAAAATATGTGAGTATGTTTTCCTATCAATTACCCCTCTCAGAATTCATCCTGAGAAAGGAAAGCATGAAGAAGGAAGTCAAGAGTATTCGTGAGAGCGCTATACATGCATAGACATTGGAAGGAATGTAATGGCTTCCTGAGATACGTTACAGTCTGCAATGACAGAAACATATACTTGCTTTATGGACACAGAGATGCTGAATTAGATTGCTAATTAACCAAATGGATTTCAAGACCCTTCTGAAGAGCCTGTCATGGGGGCTGTGCAACTGGCCCAAGCCTCATGACTAAGCCCAAGGCATTCTCTCCAGAGGAAGCCCAGGAAACATCACCTCCAAATACTGCATCTGGGAGCAGAGCAATCTTACCCATACACATAAGGGTCAGTAGGTATTGATGAGGCTTCTCTCTGCTATCCCTGTTTCTACCTGGAGATCAGACCCAGCAACCAGGATTGTGGGGCAAATGGACCATGCCACCAGACAAAAAGACTGGTAAGGTTAAGCAGGCTCAGACCCTGGGGAATCTCAAAATTGAGAATGGCAGGCATGGAGCCATCTCCCTGCCAAACTACCTGATCAGGAACAGGTAACCATGGCACCCCACCGAGAGGACCATGACAACTGGTCACTGTGATGCCTATTCCTGGTTGTCAACTTGACTATATCTGGATTGAACTACAGTCCAGAAATGGAGGGTACATCTGAGATCCAGATCTTGAGGCTGGAAGACACAGGTTTCTGACTTGGATCTTGACATGGAGATAGATCTTGTGGCATAGTGGCTATGAAAAGTTTAGGCCCAGGCAATGTAGTACACGCCTTTCATCCCAGGAGACTGAAGCAAGAAGATCTCTGAGTTCAAGGCCAACCTGGGACAAGACAAGTAAGTTCCAGATCCCAGTGTAGTGGTACATACCTTTAATCTGGCCACAGCTTCTCCTGGAGGTCTATATAAGGACATTGGAAGAAGGAAGACTCACTCTTTGCCTGCTTACACTTATTTGCCAGCCAATCTGTTAGAACCTATTTCTTCAGGATTCCAGCTTATACAGAAGACCAGGTGAAACAACTAGCCTTGTGGACTGAGTACTAGATTTTTGGATAGTTTCCAAACTATAGGTTACTGCATCTTTATATTAGGTATTATACAAACTCCTATCAACATGTAACATCCTGTTTTAGTCCTGTATGTTTTTCTTTCAATAAATTCTTCAGGCCAGGTGTGCTAACCCACACCTTTAATTCCAGCACTCAGGAGCAGAGGCAGCTGATCTCCGTGAGCTCAAAGCCAGCCAGGTCTACAGTCAGTTCTAGACTAGGAAGGGCTTTATATTAAGACCTACCTCGAAAAGAAAACAAAACCAACCAACCAGACAAACAGACAAACAGAATCTTTCCAAAATGCAAAGTGAGTGGAGTGGCGTATGTTCTGATGGCCTGGACAGGCTCTGTCCCTTCATGTATGCAGCTGCTTACACGATTGGGGAAGACACGTGGAGTGACACATCGAACACATGTCCGGGTGGCAGCAATAGTGGGTTGAATCCCCTTATTTCTTTGTCTATCTCTACTTCCTGTTTTTCTACAGAAAACGCGTTATTTAAATGACAGCAAGGTCAATATCCACTCTAAACCATGCAACTGTTGGGTTTGATCTGTTGCTATGTATTCAAATGCTAAATTCTGTATCCTAATACCTGGTGCTTCACAAACATCAGCCTATGTTGTGTAAACCTTGCCTCCCAATTATTTCTGATTGGTTAATGAAAGTTGCTGATAGCCTGTAGCTGGGCAGAGAAAGGTAGGTGGAGCTTTGGTTCTCAGGCTTGGGGTCTCAAGTAGGAACCATAAGGAGAAAGAAAGGTGGGAGGAGAAAGAAAGACATCACCATGGAGTAGTATGGACCATGAGCATGTGGCCATGAGGGGCTGGCCTGATGAAGCAGGAACAGGGCAAGCTAAACATATGGCAAGTAATATATTGGGGGTTCAAGGCATGAAGGTAGACAAATACAGCTCCAGTGTTTAAAGCTTATTATAATTCTAAAGGTCTCAGTGTCTTTTATTTGCGTAATAGTTGGTTAAGAGTAACTGTTGTATTAATTTCTAGCATTTGTTATTAACCACAAAATATTTAAATGGCACTACAGGCAACTGAGGCAGGGGCTGGATTGGCTTCGCTGACTCACAGTCTTCAGAGCCCAAGGCTTCACCGTTACTAAGAATGACCAGGTAGGTGCTTGGTTCCTAAAAGGACTGGATCAGGCTCCACTGTTGAGGTTATGAACAGAAACATCTGCTACACTTATTGAAGAATCCTGTCATTCTACAACAATGATGCTGTGCTTCAACTAAAGCCAGAAACTTCAAGAGAGTCCATAGGTGTTAAGGGAGAAGAGGACCGTGAACTTGGGTTCCCTCCTTAAAAATCTGAAGCCTCCTCCCAAATGAACAGCGGCTTCAAGCAGATTTTCAGCACTACCATTGTTGGCTTTTAAAGCTAGGGACCATGAATATAAAGCACATGTAACTGACAAAAGTATGTCACAGGAAAGTTGGAAAAACGTGGCAAGTGTGGAGAAGGCTACAAGTTTACCTGTAGGAAAAGGGACTAAGGCTCGTTCGTGTGTGGTGCCAGGCAGTAAGACTCCCCTGAAGCACGGCATTCAGTTCTCCATAGACCCTTTCTACAGAAGAAAAACACTGTGCTTCTCCCAAGTTCCTGTTGCCAGAGAGGCGTCACCCCAACCCCACCCAATTGAGGTGGTCCTGCCCTGGAACCCCACTTCCTGTCCTAACTACAGACCACCCCTCCATCCTCCCATCTTACCTCACCTCCACAGAGAAGCAGAGCCTCAGGTTCCGAGCAAACATAGAGATTTCACCTCAGGAGTTTAGCTTCTGCTTCTACTAGAAACTCTAGACACCAGCTTCACAGTTTAAGTAAAAGAAATTTTGCAGGATGTGGGACATAATAAAAACAGAAACACAGGAGGGAAGAAGTTCTCAACCCTGCTTAACAGCACAAGGACAGATTAGAATGTGGGCAGGAAATTGTCTTCGGTTGTGGTCTATGGAACCCTCTCCATCCCTTCCTTACCCTATTCTTGGAACGTTATTTTCAAGTCAAAGGCTAAAAGAGCTCCAGTTTTGTTTTTGAGGTCTGCCTCTCCAAAACTTTGATCTCTGTCCACGTGCATGTGAAGGGTTAAACAAATTCTCTCCCCTTTTCTAATATGAGTTGATCTTGTTATTGTTTGCCCAGGCTAGCCTTGAAACTCTGCTTCAGTCTCATGCCTCAGTCTTCTGAGTGCTGGAATTACAGGTGACCCCTTTATGGTGAGCTCTGTCTGCCCCCGGGAGGTGAATCAGCAGGGTAAGCCGGTGGGAGCTGTGTGGCCCTCAGGAGGCCTGGCTGACAGGCAGGTGTGCTGTGCACACATCGCCTGCCCTGCAGTCTTGGCTCGCTCAGGTAGATGATCGGGCCTTAACTGGCTTGTACAGAAAGGAGGACTGGGAAGCACACGCTGACTGGTCACAGGACAGGATGGAGGAAACCAATTCTGTGCCGAGCGCTGTTTTCCTTCCTCTGTCCTCGGTCACGTCTTCCCTCTCCCATACAAAGCGACTGACTACCTCAGCACAATGTTACGCTGAGATTTATGACAAAGGAAGATGACACCTTGATGCACAGTACCCTGTAGTCTTCTGGAGAGATGCCTATAAAGTATTCGCTCAGAAGCCCTGGGTGAGGCAAGCGAATGGCCCCAGAGCACCCTATTTCTTGTGATCCCTCAGGAGCTAGCTCCCATGCACCACCTGATATCTACGAAATAGTCCACTGAAACAGCTGGTGTGTCTGAACAATGGAGACTTGAACTCATAGATGCCAGCATGAAAATCTGCCAGTTCAGCCTCCCTGTCACCTGTACCTGAGTGGAAGAAATTAAGCCACCATCCTTCTCACTCCTACAAATGCCACAGTGTCATTAAAGGCATCTGTCTGGGGATGCAGCTGATGTAAGACCCCAAGTACCTTAGACTTAGCACTGCAAATAAATGCAAAATAAGACCACATGAAATAGATTGGTTTTTTGTTTTGGTTTCTTTGGTTCTGTTCTTTGAGGCGGGGGGTCTCTCTGTGAAGCCCTGGCTGGCCTAGAACTTGGTATAGAGGATAGAGGCCGGGCCGGCCTTGAACTCGCAGAGATCAGCCTGCCTCTCCCTCCTCAGTTCTGGAATTAAGGCATGGGCCACCACGCCGGGCAGTAGATTCCTTTTGACAGTAGACTTTGTTAGACTTTGTTGTTGTTGCTTTGATATACTTTCGTCACCCGAGCACCATCGAGTTTTATCAGAAAACCTTGTTGTTGCAGAATCCCAGTTAGTGATCCGGGAAGATGGTGACTAAAGGTTTCAATAAGGCAGCTCCTCGTCTGTCCCCGCCCCAAGGCAAGGCTGTGCTTTCTAGGGCTTACAACCTAAGCACACTAAAATGCACAAATGTTAAACCCCACAGAGTTTTGGTTACTGTCTCCATAGGAGTAATGGCTGCTCGTACCAAGCTATAAGACACGTCTATTACCCCAGAGGGCCCTCCTGTGTCTGACCTTCCCGGCCAATTTC
Organism: Montemys delectorum; assembly: GCA_019843815.1. Taxonomy (NCBI): domain Eukaryota; kingdom Metazoa; phylum Chordata; class Mammalia; order Rodentia; family Muridae; genus Montemys; species Montemys delectorum. The sequence continues at coordinate 37,035 of JADRCD010212893.1, forward strand.
TGGTCCATCAAACAATGGCTGTCCTGATTTCTGGCATTTTAGTGATCTGGCTGATTCTAGAATTCTAGATGATTCTAAATGGCACAACAGAGGATGGATGGATTTGTTTGATCTGGCTGTCTTCACTCAACATAAGGCCTTCAAGACTGAACCATGTTGCAGTATGGATCTGTAACACATACACATTCTCTCTCTCTCTCTGTCTCTCTGTCTCTCTGTCTCTCTCTCTCTCTCTCTCTCTCTCTCTCTCTCTCTCTCTCTCTTTCTCTCTCTCTCTCTCTCTTTCTCTCCAGTAATCACTGTGTGAGTATACTGAATTCTGTTTCCTCACTCTCCTGTTGATGGACATCTGGGCTGTTTCCAGCTTGGGCCTGTTGTTAAGAATAGGGCAGCTGTGCAGGCCTTCGCACAGTCTTGTTTTATGGATATGTTTCCATTCCTTGCAGGTAAACACCTCAGATTGGGATTGCTCTGTCACTCAGGAAGCCCATGATTCACCTCACACAAACTCCAGTGGGCCACCAATGGCTGCATAAGCAGAGCAGTGTGTGAGCTCTCCAGTTGCTCCTTATCCTTGCGACGCCTGGTATTTAGTCACTCCAGTGGCTCCCTTGAAACGATGACATTATGCACAGACCGGGACTACTCTCTCTTCAGTCTTTATCCCCAGGGATAAAGAGGAGGAAGCCTCATGAGAGAGGGAAGCTAATCTTCTCTGAGTGGGTACGGTAGCTCATACCTACTGTCAATCCCAGCACTCCAGAGGCTGAGGCGGGAGCCTGCTTTGAGTTATAGGCCAGCCTGGGCTACATATAGAATTCCAGGCTGGGCTGGTCTATAGCATAAGACTGTGACTCAGAAAATGGGAAAATAACTGGGCAAACACATAAACAAACAAATACTGCAGGAGGAAAAAAATCTGAAGTACACATGGCCCCTTTCCCCTCTAACACACAACACAGGGTGCTGTTGTTCTGAGCTGCACAACACAGGGTGCTGTTGTTCTGTACCGATGAGAAGACACCGCCCAAACGGGGCGCCAACAGCAATTTTCTTACTAGATCAATTCTTTCTTTCTTTCTTTTTTTTTTTTTTTTGGTTTTTCGAGACAGGGTTTCTCTGTGTAGTCCTGGCTGTCCTCGAGCTCACTCTGTAGACC
>JADRCD010212894.1:3391-19864 GCA_019843815.1 Montemys delectorum
CACACACACACACACACACACACACACACACACACACACACACACACTTTATTCAAAGTAGTCTTGGATAACAATTGCTAATTATTTGATCAGTAATAAGAAACACTGAGTGAATTTTGAGTCATAATTACTAGATTCTGGTAGGACTGTTTCTTTGGGGATAGGTTTTAATTAGCCTTTCTTAGACCAGGGCCTTTTACCACAAGGCAAGTTTTTAGAAATTAAGAACACTGTCTTCTTTCAAAATTCGCAGAGACCTTTAGTAAAAATGCAGAGACCACCTCGTTACAGGATGCCAACTTGGAACACCTGGTGCCACTGGCTGTGTCTTCTGCTTTTAAGTGAGAAGACTTAGTTTTTAAGATATGGGCTCCTCTTTCTTTCTTTTTACCCATTCATATTTTCCAAATTTAAAAAAAAAAAAAAGTATCCTCATCCATTTAAAAAAAAAAGGATTGTGAACTAGGTAAGTTTTGTTCCTCGTCACCTGTGTTCATCCTCCTTGACCAGTGAAGTTCCTGGTCTTGCCTCCATAGCTCCTCGGGTGTCTGTGAAAGGAATTTGGGGATTCCTGAACTGAAATTATACACACACACACACACACACAGAGAGAGAGAGAGAGAGAGAGAGAGAGAGAGAGAGAGAGACAGAGACAGAGACAGAGACAGAGACAGAGACAGAGACAGAGACAGAGAGACGACGACATAACTCGGGCTGGACAGATGGCTCAGTGGTTAAGAGCACTGGCTGCTCTTCTGGAAGTCCTGAGTTCAATTTCAATCCCCAGCAACCACTTGGTGGCTCACAACCATCTGTAATGGGATCTGAAGCTCTTTTCTGGTGTGTCTGAAGACAGTGACAGGGTACTCATATGCATAAAATAAATAGATAAATAAATCTTTTAGAAAATGTTCTGGAGAGAATCCATAGAAATGTCTTGGGATTAGCTTGGCATCTGAAAGTAAAAGCTAGCCCCTCTTTTTTTTTTTTTAAGTTTTATTGCATTATAATGAGAAAAGTTACATGATTTCAGTTTATCTGAATTTGTTAACATTTAAAAACATATTTTAAGTAAATCAAATTAAATCACATTCTTGTTTCCCTTTTGTACCCCAGCTCCTCTTAGACACCCCTTCAATACCTACAATATCTTTTTTTGTCATATTCCTTAAAATTTATAAAATATTATAACAATAAAAATGAGTATTATAAAAATTGTTTGATATAAAACAACAATCAATTTAGCAGTCTTATGTAGATGTTTGTCTACAACAATACTGAAAATACATACGTTTTTTTCAATATAAATTTTAAATAACTCCAAACGTTTTAACTGTAGATTTCAAAATAATACATCACTATTAATATTTTCTTAAATGAACATAAATATATAAAGTGTTTTTGTTTGTTTGTTTGTTTTATATTTAGTAGAGCTTAAAATCTTGGCTCTAACTGTGGTAACTTGATACAAGAATTACAAACGTCAAGCAAAGCATTCAGTCTTACTCTTTGTTGTTCTCTTACAAATCCCCTCCCAATTTAATTGTCTGCATTTCTTTTGGGTATATAAAGACTTATAAAATATGTAAAAAAAAAAAATAGCATCTCTTACAACGAATACAACAGGAAGTATCAATTACTTTTTCTTAATATCTTAATATGAAAATTAATATTACTAATGTATCCTAATCGATTGAAATCCAAAAATATGAGGAATTAGAAGTTTATTGATTGTCATCCAATGGTCTCTTTAATTTGGTAATTGGAGAAATATGTCCCATATTATACAATCCATATACTCTTTCAGCTTGTTTGTTCGTGACAATGTCTTGCTGTGTACAATGTAATGGTGTTGAGATCTTGCTTCTCCAATCTCAACCTCTCTATTAGTAGTATGGTTTATTTTATGTTTTTATACTATACTATGGTTTTCAGAACAAAGCTAGCCCCTCTTATCTCTCCTTTCTCTGTGTCAGAATTTACTTGCACCAAATACCAGTCATGAACTCAGTAATTTGATAAGTCTTTAATTAATCTTAAGTTCTGTGTTTGCCATTTACAAAGTTGTTCTGAGAAAGAAAAAAAAAAAAGCCCAAAGAAATAGTTCTAATAGTGTAAAATTCATGGGCCAGATGATAATCATGGAGATTTTAGGGTTGCCTTCAAATCACACCAGTAGGTGGAGCTGGATTCCACCTCTGCAGCTCACCAGTTTTATCTTCTTCCTTTGCAGCTACATGGTGAGACTCTAAATTTTTCTAAAATTTTCTAAAGAAAATCCCTAGTTATTAGAAGTTGTTGGAGATGGCTATAAAGTCAGCCACATCTTTCTGTGACGTATTTTACACATAATCACTGAATATATTCTCAGTGTGTACAGCCAGAGATCATCTTCATGTACAGCCATTGGAATTTAACCTTAACTACTCCAATTCATTAACACATGTCCCTTTTTTATATTTTAACCATATTCCATTTTCAAACAGGGGGCTTTACCATCCACTATGATTTATCCAAGATCTGTGTTAAGACACTTTAGTTTGAGGCTTATCCCAAATTTATGCTGCTTTTTAAATTTTATGTTTTATTATTGTGTGCTAATGGAGTGGATGTGTGCATGTGTGTGTATGAGTGTGTATATGTGTGTAAGTGTGTGCATGTGCCTATATGTATGAGTTAGTATGTACATATGTGTGTGGGGTGTGTGTGTGTGTGTGTGTGTGTGTGTGTGTGTGAGAGAGAGAGAGAGAGAGAGAGAGAGAGAGAGAGAGAGAGAGCATTCCTGTGCTCCACTAAGCTCTCTAACCCACTGAGTCCTCGCTGGTCCTAATATGTGCTTTTTTTTCTTTGTCCTTTTGTTTTTCCTCCCTTCCTCTTTCCACTGTTCGGTATTTAATTTGTCCCATCTTTCTGTTTTCTTATTCTGTACTGCAGCCACTTGAGACCGTCCATGTTACAGCAACTTCTACGTCGTCTGGTTTTTGACGTGCCACAGCTCAGCGAGTACTGCAAAATGCCGCTCAAGGTAAGCATCGTGGTCACCAGAGAAGTGCAGTTCATGGCACAGGTGGCACAGGCGGTGTGTGCGGGGAAGGGAAGGGGGGCGCTGCACAGAGTGCACACAAGAAGTGCAGTTCGTGGCACAGGCGGTGTGCGCGGGGAAGGGAAGGGGGGCGCTGCACAGAGGGCACACAATTAGAGAACCAAAACGTGTGTTAAGTGTTGACAGCTTGACAAGTTGCAATCCACAAAACCAGTCTCAAAAGCATGGGTTTATTGTAGTTGTTACCTGCTGGGCTTGAGTTCCATTCCACTACTTGATTTTTAAGATTGCTAAAGAGACTTGGATTTTATGGTTTCTTAACCCTAACTAGCTTTTAAGAATATCTTTAACCTCCAAAAACTTTGGAAATCTCTGTGGATTTTCTTCTTTCTTTCTTTCTTTCTTTCTCTCTCTCTCTCTCTCTCTCTCTCTCTCTCTCTCTTTCTCTCTCTCTCTCAATAGTTCTCCCTTCCTTCCCTTTTTCCTTTCTTTCTTTTTTTTTTTTAAATTATTACTTCTTTTAGTATTTTGTGTGTACCAGTGTTTTGCCTACTTATATCTGGGCAACATATGCATGCAGTACCAATAGAGGCCAGAAGAGGATGATAGATTCTGAGGGACTGGAGTTATCCATGGTTCTGAGTCTCCACTCATGGCCAGGAATCAGGTATGCCAGGAATCAGATCAGGATCCTCTGAGAGCAGCCAGCACTCCAGCTCTCCCTATGGCCTTTCATTCAAAGGATCTAAAATGTCCCTTTCCATCGTGGTTTTGTGCTTTTCCCCTCTTGTTACAGATGCTTTTCATTTCTTTTTTTTTTTTCCTATTTATTAATGAAAAGAACACAGAACTTTTTGTTTACTTTCTAATTCCTATAACTTCTCTATTATAGCCCCATATTATCTAGTCCTGGACAGTATCAAAGTTGGTGGCTATTGTAGACTAGCCACACTGACAATTTCTTTCTGTTTCTTTTCTTTTCTTTTAAGAAATAATTCAACTTTAATCCCAGCACTTGGGAGGCAGAGGCAGGCGGATTTCTGAGTTCCAGGCCAGCCTGGTCTACAAAGTGAGCTTCAGGACAGCCAGGGCTATACAGAGAAACCCTGTCTCGAAAAAAAAAAAAAAAAAGAAAGAAAGAAAGAAAGAAAGAAAGAAAGAAAGAAAGAAAGAAAAAAGAAATAATTCAAGCAGGGTTTTAAGGGAATATTTATTGGGGTTACCAGAACTCTCAGGAACCCTTGGTTCAGTCCCATACCCAGGCAGGAAGCTTCACACAATCTCAGAGGTTCTCAGTCCCCCCAGGACTCAGTTTTCCTTCTAATGTTAACAGTTCTGGATCTTAATCTCAAAGTGTACTGTTGCTGAAACATGCGATGTCCTAAACTTGGCATTGTTTTTCAACAGACCTCTGCTCTCAGCTGATGCTGGCTCCTGAGAGGCATTGCTGGTACCAAGCAGTAAATTCACATTAACATCTCACATGAATGGCATTTCTCCCCTTAGATGTGGCACCTACTAGGAAGGAGTGTTACTAGTGTAGTGTGCCCTCTCCTGGTGAGCTATGGAACTGATGTCACATCATTGAGCTGGACGAGGGCCAGAGAGAGACCAGAAAGCCACATATAACCATCAACATAAATCCTCAAACCCACAATTTTCTGTCCACTATCCCCTCCCCATAGCAGCACACCCCAGGATATTCCAGAATCATATGTAATCATATGAAATTGCTCCCACATCTGACTGACTAGAACAGCACACTGTGACTCCTTTCAAAGGGTAACATTTTCTCATTTAAAGCAAGATTGACTCCTCTCCATTTTTCAGTAACTACCTGGGAGCACATCAGGAGGCAGGAGAATTAATCAGGCAGATGCAGCTCAGCCTGGCTCATTAAGTGTGAGAGAAGTCCCTTCCCACAGGCATCTGAAGAGCCTCTCTGTTGACAACCCAACTCCTTCAAATACTGGTTTACCCCCCAGGATTTCCCACTCTTGTTTTCTTCTCCCTGCATACCTCTGGTGCCTGTGGATGTCCCTGTGACTGGTGCCCTCCTATCCTGACACTCCCAGCTTCTGACAAATCACTATGAGCAGTGCTGGAAGTATTACTGCCTGCCTTCGGGATGGGGGAGCTATGGGCTAGCTGTGGAGGAGGAACTGCACCTCACTGAGAAGCTCTTCTGGGGGATTTTTGACTCCCTCTCCCACAAGGTAATGACTACTTCCTGAGAAAACAGTGACCCCAGTGATTTAAGCATACGGGAACTAATGCCAGTTTGCTTTCACTCTTTTCTATGGACTGCTAAGGACCTCACAAGCATATCATGCTAATTCTTTAAGATCTCCACCACCAGCTCCCTAGAACACCCTGAAGAAAAAAACTCATGCTCCAGAATAGGAACTACCTAATCCTCAGAGTAGTTAAATAACATGCCAGGCTTCCTGAGCTAGCGCATGGGAGAGCAGCCACCAGAGCAAGCTCCAAACGCGCTTTCTGCTTCCAGTTGAATCACTTAACACTCTTGTCTTTCTCTGTGGAGTGTTATAGTCTGGTCCCCTTTCCTGCTCTTTCTGATTGAGAATGTGACCAGCTGCCTCTCACTCTTTCTCCACCTTGCTGACCCGTGTCCCCTAAACTCTGAGTCAGAATAAAGCCTGCCTTAAGTTATCTTTGCCTCGGATCTATGTCACACCAGTGGGTTAAATATTAGTGCAAATCTCTACCCACCACTGTGGGGCTTATAAGATCTTCAAAGTCCCCTCCCTGGTCATTTCCCATAACTATTCTTAGAGGGGACATTTATAACCTAGGGGAAACCATCTTACCCTTGGATATTTTTTAAATTTATTTGGAATGACATTGATTTAGACCTTTAAACTTCTTCAACTTAAAGTGAATGGAGACGGAGGCTTCATAGATTGTCATTCCATCCTCTAAGAATTCCTTAGTTTTCTGTAGAGAGTACTGAAGGTCGGCCTGCAAATACATCCTTTGTATCTGTATTTCTATTGGCGAGAGAATGATTCTGTATGACAGCCATGGTTCTGATCTGTCTATTAGAGTGCTCTGTTTTTCCTCACAGAAATATGACCTGGACCTCTTCCGAATGGCCCTGCCTTGTCTCAGTGCTATTGCTGGGGCTTTGCCCCCAGACTATTTAGATACGAGAATCACGGCTACATTGGAGAAACAGGTCTCAGTGGATGCAGATGGGAACTTTGACCCTAAACCTATCAACACCATGAAGTAAGTTCAAGGCCGCTTATAAACTGTTTCTATATTCCATATAGTAGCCAATAACTTTCTTTCAGACTACAGTATAAACTTTCATTTTTCCCTTTCCCTCCTGCCAACCCTGCTCACCACCTCCTTTGACATGAGTCATACCAGGCACAAGGTTTAATCCATCGATATCTGATTCTGTACTATGCTACTTATATCTCAGGCTTTCGGGAAGGGTTGTTTAACACAGGAAAGAGACACACTCACAAAAATAAATGTTGCCTGAGGCATTACAAGGCCCACCCTGATAACTGATGTAATTAATTTATTAATGAGTTTTTTGACAAAAAAAAAAAAACTTTGCCCTTTACAAATTAGGCCTATACAGATATAATAACACCAAAACAACTCCATAGTAACAGTAGAACCTTAGCAAGACCTCAGTGGTAGCAGAATGCCTCTGATCCTTCGAGAGGTTGGGTCTGTTCTTTGCCATGCTAAATGATAGTAGAGCTTTGGAGTCACCCTACAGTAGCGCCTTAAAATCTCTTCCCATGAGTATCTGGAATCCTTTACTGATGCTCAGCAGATGCTCTCATCTGATTGCAGATATAAGTCAATTTATCCATAGGGCAAAATTAATTGCTGTGTTAGATTTTGAGGCATCTCTCCCTAGTTTCATGTGTCCAGGAGCAGACTGACTTCATCCTTGGGTACATTTTAACAGAAGAGGACAAAACTCTTCAAAATGCACTGGGAAGTGAGCCCGATCCTGTATGATCACCCAGACCTGTGTTTGGTGACAGCGGTTCTCTAATAGGAGCCTAAACCCTGCCTAGGAGTGTCAGCTCTGCTAAAGTATAAAATTCGTCACTGGGAAATTAAGTGCACATTTCATTGGAGGAAGCCTTGATTGTGGAGATGGTGAGAAATAGAATTTGGCCTCCTAAGAATGTGGTAAAAAGGGAAGCTTGGGCAAGAAAAGAAAATAGACACTGGCTTTAGAGAAGTTTGCCTTATAAAAATGTAAGCACATAAAAAACTGATAGAGTAAATGAAGTGAGGAGTGGATGTGTTACACATATCATCACCATCACTCTAGCAATTGTGTGCCAAGGATCAGCAACCCCATACAGCTTTGTTACTTCAAACAAACCTTAGGCATCAGTAAATTGAGTAATGTGAGAACAACACTAGTCTTATCTCTAAAAGAAGGCCTCATTACCAGGACACAGGATCATAACTAATAAAAAGCTCATGAGCTAAGCCTCCCCAACGACAATGACCCATCAGCTCGCTCCATTGGATGAATCACGTTGAGGCACCCTTGTCTCATTGAATTCTAGATTCAAGTGAATTTGATCCATCTTGTCATAGACCTGACCCTGCTGACCATGCACCCAACATCATATGCAATACCAGAAGACCATCTGACACACAGGAAAATGAAGACTGGATAAGAGCTGATAGGAGACAGAAATGACAAGCATCTATTGTATTTCCAAAACGCTAGTCATGATGTGTCACTAATTCAAACGGATAGATAACCAGTATTTTGTAACATCTGACCTCTAGCTACACAATCTGTTGTTCTCAGACGGGAGCTATAGGATGACAAGATTCTCATTGACAGAGACCAGAGCTGGCTCTGTATCCACAGTGGAGCCAGGAGAGCCCAGAGCACCTGGAGGCAGGCCACCTATGTGCAGATGATTCTGCAGAGAAACCCTGTGGTCAGATTTGGGTGGGTGTCTGAAACACAACACTGGCCTCACCACCTTGTTCAGTAGTGTCACTGGGTCTAAAGTAGCTTAAGCTACAAGATAGGCCACTAGCAAATCCCATGAGTGACAGCAAATTGCTATTTCGACCTGCCTTCTACCATGTCTAGCTAACATGCTTACAGAGACTATAATGTTTTTTTGTTTCTCAATTCACAGTTATTCCTTGCCTGAAAAATTGGAATACATTGTCACCAAGTATGCTGAGCATTCTCATGATAAATGGGCTTGTGACAAGGTAGGGATTATCAGCCGACTGGCAATTGTCCGAAAGGGGGTAGGGGGAGCCCAAGAACATTATTGGGTGTGATCCTGGAAATCTGCCTGATTTGTCTAAGTGACAGAGTCTCCATGCCAAGAGCATTCATTATTTCTAGGCAGCAATTTCCTAGGGCTGGTAGAGGTCAGAGAAAGAGGCAGTGGCAGCTGCTGGCGCTGCATTTGTTGTGTTCAAGAAAATGAGTAATTCTGGAAGTGTCAATAGCTTTCTTATCATTGCACTGCCTGGAGTTTATGCCCAAACAAGCTCTTGTGTGTGTTTAACATAGATGCTTCATTGGGTGGGAAGCTTGTTATTTAATTTTTTTTTCTTTGCACTCACTGCTGGAAAAGAACAAGTCAAGTTGAAGGCCTCGCTCTTCTGTTTGCTTAGGAAGCTGAACTGTATTCTAGGAAGGCCAGTGAGAGTCTTCCTTTAGTGGGGGCTGCTAGAACTTCTAGGCACTTGGTACATCTGCTGTTAAAATTCCTCCCACTTGAAGTTAGGCTGCTTTGTAAGTTTGATTGCTGTGCCCAAACCATGCTGGATTGGAGTGGGCAGCCACTGAAGGGTGGGGCCATTGCTCAGCTTGCAACAGTCGACACATTTTTTTTTAAAGATTTATTTTATTTATTTTATGTGCATGAGTACACTGTAACTGTACAGATGGCCGTGAGCCATCATGTGTGTGGCTGCTGGGAATTGAACTCAGGACCTCTGCCAGTCCCGCTCGCTCCACCCCGCTCAGTCCACTCCGGCCCACTTGCTCCAGCATAATTCCTTGTAGCTGTCTTCAGATGCACCAGAGGAGGTCAATAGGTCTCATTACGGGTGGTTATGAGCCACCATGTGGTTGCTGGGATCCAAACTCAGGACCTGTGGAAGAGCAGTCAGTGCTCTTACCTGCTGAGCCATCTGGCCAGCCCACCAGTGGACACATTTTTAAGGCAGGGCCCCATAGAATGTCATCTCCCTATTGTATACTCACAGACAAAGGAAACCATGAACTAGCATCTCAGCTCTGTTTTGATCTGTGTTCGCCTCTGAGCCTCTCAAGTGTTTCTACTTATATTGATGACAACAACCACTGAACTGTAGAATAAGCTGTACCTCATGATTTTACACCAAAATTGGCAAGCCTCTTCTACATAAAGGTCACGGAAATGTGATTATAATTATAGGTTATAATGAAATTGGTAATGAACACTTGTAGCTCTGTGGGTCAGACAGCCTCCATGGCAATGACTTATTCCACTGTTACAGCACAGACATAGCCACAGACAAAACATTGACAGTAAAAGAGGGCCCGTGTGCCAATAAAACTCTATTTAAGAAAAAAAAAATAAAAGTCAAAAATAGGCTGTCTACTAGACTCTCTTACTCTAGTGTATATGGGTTTTCTAATTTCCTCTCAGTGTGGCTACTAGTCCAAACCATGCATTAAGGAGAAGGGACGCTTCTGTAAATCCACAGCCATAGTTCATCCATCTCCAAGTTGTGTGGATTCTACCCCTTTGACCCTTCATGAATTTCTGAAGCACCCACTGACTTCCGTCCCGGCTGCTGTCACCTCTGACCCTGGCCACTGTGATCACCTGGCTGGCCTCCTCATGTGCATTTATTTTCTCCAGTCTTTTCTTCATACCACAAACAAGCAATGGTTCCAGTATGCATATTTAGTCACATGATATTAGTTGGTTTTCCTGTCCAGCCGCTGCCCCATCTTAAAATCCATTAACAAGTCCTAATTCTTCTTAAAACAGAGGTCAAAATCCCCAAGTAGCCTAGTAGTACTGCCCTGTCTGACTCCCAGTGAGACCTCCCTTTTGTCTCTGCCCATCAGGCACTCCCTATACTTTTAGATCCTTCACCATACCCTCAACATGTGCACCAGCACTTCCCTGACCAAGCAAGGTAGTCACTTGCCATCCCTACCTCACTCTGCAGGTGTTGACTTAAGTATTCATTCCTAGGCTGATACTCTCCAAGATTCCTTATATACAGGTCATCTTAGTACCTTGCTCTCTTCCTTGACAGTATTTTTAAATTATTTATATATGAATATGTTAATATACTTTTAATAGGTCCACGTTCGTACACTCAGCCCAGTTATCCATAACATATCTACACTGTTTGATTAGTTTGATTAGTATCGCTCCCTGATGCCAGTGTGAGGATTCATGAGGGCAAGGCTATACGCTCACCATTGCCCAGTGGTGCTGGTTATCTAACAAGAGAAGAGTATTTCCCCCTGACCTCAAGAACCTCTTCCTGGGGCTGGCAAGAAGACTCGATAGTTAAAAGTATAAACTGCTCTTACAGAGGACCTGAATACACTTCCAGTACTGACACCAGGCAGCTCACAACTGCCTATAACTCGGACTTTGGGAGTTACAACACTTTCTTCGGGCCTCTGAGGATACTGGACTCACATGCATTCACACATATACACATAAGCAAAAATTTTAAAGTACCACTCTTCCTACGAAACAGAATTATCCAGCTACAGTGATACAGATTATACAGTTCTATGATTGGCATGAGCACAGGGTTAGAACACATAGAAGAAGTACCAAATCCCACAGTTGGTGTCCAGAGGTGGCATCTAGAGTGGTAACATTACAGCCTATTATAAAAGATGGATAGACGCTCATCCCAGGGGAGCAATGAGTTTATCGCTGAGTCAGCACATGCAGACCAAGAGGTGCAAGAGAGAGTGTGTCAGGGTTGAGGAACCACAGAGCTAGAACATGGAGTAGAACATGGAAGAGGGTACAAGATAAATGTGGAGAGGTTTCCAGATTTAGAAGTCATATTGGAGTTTCCATTTTTCCTATGGTGTGGGGGGGGTGACAGTCAGAAATCGTAAGAGAATGGAATTGTCTAGCAGGACAATTTTGATAAATATCACCTAACAATAGTAGAAAATTAACACATGAATAGGAGACAGATTAGAAGCAGGGAGAGTGCTCAGGAAGCTGTTGGAGCCCTCTAGGTGAGCTCAATACTAGGAAGCCAGCTGGAGAGGTGAGCAAAGGAGTGACCCTAGGAAGCAGAGAAATGTAAGGTATGCAGTGAGATAAACAAAGACTCCACTGTCAAAGACTGAGCGGGAGCTTGAGAGGGGTCAAGAAACCCAAGAGAAGGAGCCATTTAAAGAAGTAACCTCTGGGTCCTGCTTAGACACACGACTAAGCACATCGAGCAGGGCCCATAGTGTTTGAAAATTAGGGGTCAGCTCCTCTCTAGAAATACTGATTTAACATCAGTCATCGGGGATAACTGAAACCACAGACCTAGATAGAACAGCCAGGAATTATGTGTCTCTTAGAAAGGGCTTAAAAACTTGGGAAACAGGCACATTTGACAAACACACAGAGGCAGAGGTTGAGAATGGAATGAGCAGGTAGGAATTTTAGGGTTTTGAGGCTGAGGAAGTCAGGAGCTCCCACTTAGCTCTATATCAATGGCGCTCAGAACTCCTACTGAAGAAGGTGTCCTCCGGTGGTGCTTTACAGTCTCAAGTCTCCTGAAAAGCACGTACTGCTGTGATCTTGCCAAGCAGACCCCTCTACAGGGCAAGTCTGCTCCCCTCTGGGTCCTACCTACTGATCTTGCTGTGAGTTTGACACACTGCTCTGGAGCACAGTGTTCCCAGTGTTTGCTGAAACAGCCTTCTGAGTGGCCCGGAAACTTGCAAGCAAATAAGTGAAGAGGACAGTAGCTGGAACAAGAAGGACTACAGGAGTAGAGGTCAGGATTCAGGAGGCATAGACTTGACAGCCTGAAAGCATCAGTTAGACACTCGCTAAGGGACTTCTTAATCTCTGTCATGATCCATTATACTGCTTGAGAAAACAGGCAAAGATCTGGGTCATCTAGCTGGCTCTTTGTTTGAACGGAGAATTTTCTACAGAGTCACAGTGGATGGAAATATGGGATTTCTCTGGATGAAAATGTGAAGACCCACCCACTAATACGGCCCTTCAAGACACTAACAGAGAAGGTAAGAGGCAGGATTTGTGACCATGTGGCTGTGTTATGCCCTTCCTTTGGGATTGTATCAGACAATTGGTCCCTCTTACAATCCTTAGTAGGTCCCATGAACTGGTAAACTGGCCCTGTGTTTGCCACTTCCCAAGCCCCAACTTTCTATTCCTTGCCTCTGAGAAACCATGGGAGAAAGAAGTACAACTTAGTACTTACAGGTGGCCCAAAATGTGATCTTCTACAGCTCACCTAGGAAGGGGCTTTGCTAGACTTTTAACCTGTAGATACAGGACGGAGACATTGCTAGAAAAAGATTTAGACCAAAGAGAACTCTGCTATGTGGAATACAGAAAGTCCCAGTGGAAGTAGAAATGGGTTGCTTGTTGGTTCTCTCTCTCTCTCTCTCTCTCTCTCTCTCTCTCTCTCTCTCTCTCTCCCCTTTCCAATTAAATATATGTTCATCCCATCTCTGAATTACAGTCTTACAATCAGTAAGCGTTCTTTGTAAGCTTAGGTTTAATGTCATATGTAAGGGATGGTGTATATATCTTTAAGTGTTGATCATTCATGACATTGGGCATCCATCAAAAGAATTCTAAGAAGTTCTGTTTCTCAGGATCAAGGCAGAGCCTAGTGTAAATGCATTTTGACAGTGTCCCATCTTAAACATAAGACTGGTTATTCTTGGTTATTTCTTGGTTATTCACTTCTTTATAAACTGTAGATAGTACCATTGATAATATTAGTTCATTTCCCCTAATAAGAAAAGGCTGCAGGCCTGGGATCTTATATTCAAAAGTATCCAAAGGTTGTGCATTGTATTCAAGATGCTGCACATGACATTTTGACCTTGTGAGGAAAGGATGGAACAAATTATCTCCCCTGTGTGCTGTGGGGAGAAGGGTAGAATGCGTTCTGCATGGCTTTTTTGTACAAACTTCCTCTAGGAGAAGGAAATTTATCGCTGGCCTGCCAGAGAGTCCCTGAAAACCATGTTGGCTGTGGGCTGGACTGTGGAAAGGACCAAAGAAGGAGAAGCTTTGGTTCAACAAAGAGAGAATGAGAAGCTTCGATGTGTGCCCCAGACCAATCAGGTAGGACTCCCATACTCAGTAACCAACACTTGGCCAACAGATCAATCAGGTAGGACTGCCACACTCAGTAACCAACACTTGGCCAACAGATCAATCAGATAGGACTGCAACACTCAGTAACCAACACTTGGCCAACAGAAACTATGATGAAACTAGGAACGCCCTTGCTGGGGTATGATGATGGGACTACCTAAGGTGAAAGGTGGAGTTTGGGGCAGCCATATGTTTGTGGAGGCTGGTGGGAAGAAGGAAAACAATGGCAAACCTAGTAACTCTGGCTCTTTTATCCTAGGGTAACAGCTATAGCCCTGCCCCTCTGGATCTCTCAAATGTTGTGCTGTCCAGGGAGCTTCAGGTCAGTGCCAACCTAGGTGCAGAGTGTTGGTGCTTTCAAGACCTGTCCAGTACAGGGCATGTTACCCTCTGAAGAGTTAAAGGAGAAAGCAGAGATTGTGCCTAGAACATATCACAACCATGATATCAAACCTAAAGAAGGCTGTGGTGTGCCTAGGCTGTGGGGGAAACACCAGGGAATTAACCAGTCATCTAAGAAGGGGAAGCTGTGTGTCCAAGACTACTCGTAAAGGGTGTTGACTCCGTAAAAGAAAGAATAGACAGCAAAGTCTTCATGCCATACTTCCAAGATAAAATTAAGAGAAGGTTGGTGCAATGCAGCACCTGGATGTAAATGCTTGCCTGGTCCTTGTTAATCTCAGAAGCTGTAAGGACATCCTACATGTGCCATGGCAGATCTGCTCAGTTTCCTCACAATGGTGCAAGGAGACAATCACTGTAGGACCCAGAGCTATAAAATCAAAAAGATGTACCTAAAAGGTTTGAGGTACTTCCCTCCACCCCTCTCTTCCTGCACATATTGGTGTCTGTGACTTCTGCTCTAGCCTCGGGAAGAAGCCCAGGGACCAGCCCCTTGGGCCTTAAGGGGAGTTTTTGTTTTATTTCGTTTTTTTCCCTCTAGGTCAAAGCTATATAAGCCTCATAGGAAGATTCATTCTATTTGATAAATCTCAGTGACAGTAGTTTTCAGCAAGGTATGATTTTTCTTTAAAAATCTGTTGAGGTAAAGATTTTCATAGATTCTTGGCTTTGGCTTAACTCCTCCTTCCCAGCCAGCTTCCTCTCTTGGGAAAGCCGTGTGATACTAAGCTAAATGAGGTACTGCTGTTCTGCAGCTTTGGCAGGAATGTGCATTTCTCATGGATGCACTCAACTGCCAGGATAATAAGCTACAAAGGAAGGGCAGAATCCGAAATGGTTTTCTGTGTTTGGAATGACAAAAAAGCTAATGAGGTGTGTCCCACAGACTAATTAATAAAGGTAGGCCTCCAGCAGCAGGTGGAAGGCATCTGGTGGAGCCGTTCCAGAACAGGGAAAAATTCGAAGCCATTTGTCTTGCTTGCTTTCTCTCTTATGTCTCCGGGGTGGGGCACAGGGAATGGTGGAGGTGGTGGCTGAGAACTATCACAATATCTGGGCCAAGAAGAAGAAGCTGGAGCTGGAAAGCAAAGGTGAGCTTGTGTCGTGGCATCCCGTGGGGAGAGTGAGCAGGGCGGTGGCAGCGCCGCGTTCCCAGAAGTACAAAGAAAGACACTGCTTGTGTTTATCTCTCATCTTACTTCAGGTGGTGGCAGTCACCCTCTTCTGGTACCATATGACACCTTGACTGCCAAGGAAAAGTTCAGGGATCGAGAGAAGGCCCAGGACCTGTTCAAATTCCTCCAGGTGAATGGCATTCTAGTTTCTAGGTAAGTCACCTTCCATGTGGTATTAGTGGGGCAGAGGTGATGTGAGTTTGATCTCCCCAATGGGTGTTTAATCACCCAGCTACAAAAAATCATTAGAATAATGACAGTGCTTGAAACTTTTGAATGGGCTTATAATGAATGCATGTATATGTACTCACAAACATTATGTTATAGGTCAAAGCTTTTTCTTAATATATTCTCCAACAGTTGGAGCGATAAACCATATTCATAATACACCCAGGAAGCTTTAGAACTTAGCTGCCTTTAAAGAGAAATAAGAATTTGAGGCACAAGCAAAACAAGGTTAGATACGCTAAATTGTTTTTTAGATTTCTCCCCTATCCCTTCCTTATCCTTAATTCAAAACTGTATCTACGAATTTGCAGGTGACAAGCTTTGTAGAATAGCTGCTTGGTTTTCATAGAACTGACAGCTCTTCCACTCTTTGATCTGATTGGTTCATAGCTAGTTAGCCTACATAGTAATAACAACAACCAGCACAACCAACAGAAGCAGCCTCTGAGGCCGAGGGCCAGATTTCTCTGTAACTGCAGCTTCCCTAGGGAGAGACAGCACATCGGGATGTCCTAAGACATTCTACCACACATTGATGAATGTTTCCTATCAAGTCTGCTGGGACTATCTAAGTCTTTCATCAGATGTCTTCGGAGAGCTCCAGAGCATTGTGCTTGCCAACTTCTCTATAGGAGGAAATACTAAGTGGAGATCCTTGCTCTGATACACCCGTTCCCCTTCAAAGAAATAGTTGACAAGCCAGATATTTGCCTTTTTAATTTCCTATAGATTTTTGCGAGCTAATGGCAAGTAAATAAAAACTATACAAATATTTCAATTGTAGTTCATAGGCAGAAAATGACAAACCTTATTTGCCCCATTGTCTGGTGGGAAAGGTCATGCTGCAGGAGGCAGCCTCCAGGGAAGCTTTTGAGAACTACTCCCTGCCGGGCTTGAATCCTCTTTCTAATACTAAGAAGAATTGGAGTGTAATTTCCTGATAAAATTCCTTGCTTGAAGAAAAGAAAATTTCTCCTTTACTATAACCAAAAAGAGAGAAATCAGGAGCAGTAGCCAAAAGGGCAAGAGACCAAACAGGGAGGAAAAACAAAAGAAAAGACCAGGGCAGTGTACCCAAAATGCCTGGGTTATATAGGGAAGAGCCTCTGGAGGATGGATAGCCCAGCCCCTGGGCTGGAGAGTTTCAGGGAGAGGGTGGGGTGCAGCAAACACACCCTGTAACAGGTAGGGACAGAGAGAGAGAGAGAGAGAGAGAGAGAGAGAGAGAGAGAGAGAGAGA
>JADRCD010212894.1:19874-36947 GCA_019843815.1 Montemys delectorum
AGAGAGAGAGAGAGAGAGAGAGAGAGAGAGAGAGAGAGAGAGAGAGATGCTGGGAGAAATTGGAGGCCAGGCTTTGATATGTTAAATAGGCACTTCAGCCCTTTGTCCCAGGTTTGAAATTTAACAATAACGTATTGCTTCTATCATTCTACACAATTTATATTTTGTTCATGTCAGCATCAGGTCAAATATATGAGAAGTATTTGTCAACTTCTCTGACTTCCAACTCAATTATCTTTTAGTAATAATTAGAAAGATCTCTCTGAAGTCTCTGCTGAGAAATTACTTTAGCAAAAGTGTTGTGTGCTCACATAGTCAAGTCCAAGGGCCTGAGTCAGTCAGTCAGATGATGAGCCACTAAGAACAGCTGTCAACACTGAAAACCAGATTCAGCAACACGGGGAGGATGGGTGATATACCAAAGTCATGTGATTTCCTCTGCTACTTCTGGGGGTTCCTCTCTGTTCAATCTAGAGGTATGAAGGACTTGGAGCTGGATGCCTCCTCCATGGAAAAGAGATTTGCCTACAAGTTTTTGAAGAAGATCCTGAAGTATGTGGACTCTGCTCAAGAGTTTATTGCTCACTTGGGTAAGTGTAGCGGCAAAATACCAAGAAAGAATTTGGTATTCCTTTAGAAAGAATGATCTAATTACGAGTGATCTTTTTTTTTCTTTTTTTCTTTTTTTTTTTTTTTTTAAGATTTATTTATTTTCTATGCGTATACTGTAACTGTCTTCAGATACACCAGAAGAGGGCACTGGATTCTGTTACAGATGGTTGTGAGCCACCATGTGGTTGCTAGGAATTGAACTTGGGACCTCTGAAAGAGCAGCCAGTGCTCTTAACTACTGAACCATCTCTCCAGCCCTATGAGTGATCCTCTTATGTCACCATTGTTTATGATCCATGAAGACATATAATTTGGGTGGAGAATAGTGGCTGAGATTTATCCCCCACCCTACCCCCCACCTAGTTTAGTTCCTTGGTTTCTCTGCTGGATATGATCAGCTCTTGTGTTGTTTTGTAAAGCACCTCGTCCTATTAACTTTCCCACACTTTGTCATGACGGACATCACTAAAGCTGCTTCAGAAAAGGGTGTAGTGAGACAGCTGTGAGAGAATTGACATGGGACATGCCCAACCAGCACTGTCTCAACGTGCTTTGTAAGATATAATTTCACAAGAGCAACTAGGCTTGCTCCTTGACTTTTCGAAAAGCTGCTCTGCTTCTAAAAATATTGTGGTTGTTCATTTGTTTGTTTGCTCTAACCAAAGTTTGTTACTCCTGTCTTTGTAGAAGCTATTGTCAGCAGTGGGAAGACGGAAAAGTCTCCCCATGACCAGGAGATCAAATTCTTTGCCAAAGTAAGTGTTTCTCCTTTGCTTAGGATCTACTACTGGATTTAAAGGGGTCCATCAAAAAGATTTAAAACTCCAAAAGCTTTCAGTGAGACAGAGGTGAATTTGCTTGTTGTAGAACAGACACAGAGTGGGTAGGAGTTCCGAGGAAGTATGCAGCCTGCTCAGCTAGCTCCACACTGTAGCTTAGGGATCCTCCTGCCTTGTCCTGCGCCATCTGTGACTGTGGTTTTTGCTAGTGTGCTCCAAACAAGCTCAACTATACTGAATCTGTGGAAACTGATGTGTAAAGCAAAGAGAGGAGCGAGCAAGCTGCTGCTCTTCTGACATTCCAACCTGGTGCCAGCGAGACATTTTAATTTACTCCAGCTACAAAGGAAACTAGGGAAGCTTGGTGGCCCTATGTCTCACAAAAACCAGGTGTCTTGTTGCTGAAAAGGAGAGAATGCATTTGGGTACCAACAAATGTTGTCCACAAAACCCTGCTCAGAGCGACCAAGTGCCTTTCAATATCTTCGCTGTGAGCAGCAGAGACAGAGGCCATGCCTGGAGTGTGGGTGTTGATGCAATGGCCAAAAAGAAAGTCTGAGATTCCTTCAGACTGAGTTTCAAGACCGCACCGAAATCAAGTCCTTATGTAAAGTTATTCGTGCCTTTATTTTGTTAATCTTTATTTTTACATAACTCCAATACCTCTCATTAGTAGCATAGAAAGTAATAATAATAATAATAATAATAATAATAATAACAACAACAACATCATAAGGTGAGACCAAGAGTAGAATCTCCTGGAAATCCAGCCAGTGTTGAGATGTCTATGCTCACGGAGAATGAACTCTTTAAGGAACTGGCAGATAGGCTTCAATCAGCTACTTTAAAAGTGATGTTTGATGGTTTCCAGGTTCTCCTCCCACTGGTTGACCAGTACTTTACCAACCACCGCCTTTACTTCCTGTCCTCTCCTCTGAAGCCACTGAGCAGCAGTGGGTTTGCTTCCCATAAAGAGAAAGAGATGGTGGCCAGGTGAGTCTGTGAAGTCAAGAGAGAGCCACTGGGGTAGTCAGCTTTGAGTTACTGTAACAACATGCCTGAGATATGTGAGGCTAAAAGGCTTACTTAGTTCACAGTTCTGAAGTTTAAATCCAGTAGACACCTTTCTTTCATCCCATGGTAAGGGATCCAGATGGCAGTGATGAGGAGCTCACTGTGAGGCAAACTGCTCAGCTCATGGCCAGAAGGCAAAAATGACAGGATCCTGAGACCTCCGTAAGGTCATGTCCCGTTGACCCAAAACCTCACACTCAGCTCCATCCTCCAAGCATCCTTAACCACTCAGTAGCAGTACCCTAGAGACAGCTTCTTACATGTGGGCCCTAGAAGGATACTTGTTCAAACTGCCATCCTCGGTGCTAATATAACCATATCAGCACATATTTAAGACATTAGCTACCTGGGGACTAAATGATGCATAATGTGATGATTAGTAATTCAGAGTCTCGATCTTGATTTGAAAATTTTTATAATTGTATGTATCTTAGTGATTTCAGAAACAAATGGAACTGCACTGTTTGGAGTGTTCATGGGGCTTGTGAAATACATATATACGCAAGTTAATTATCGTGAAATAATGTTGAGAAAGAGGGCCAAGGTCCTTCTGAAACTCGAAAATTAAACATGAAACACTAAGGCACATACTACTTTCAGTCACCTCCTTATCAAGCTTGCAAGATTAAATTTTTAAAACTCAGATCTTACAAGTCCTAGTGTAAACAATCTGAAATTTGAAAGCTAGAACTACAGAACTGAATAAGTGTTAATTCAGAAGTATCAGCCCCAGAGCTGAAGGGGTGGCTCACTGGTTAAGGGTGCTTGCTCCCTGTGATCCTTTGCATAAGCTCAGCCCAGGGAGTGGTACTATTAAAAGATGTGGCCCTGTTGGAGTAGGTGTGGCTTTGATGGAGTGGGTGTGTCACTGTGGGTGTGGGCTTTGAGACCCTCACCCTAGCTGCCTGGAAGCCAGTCTTCCACTCGCAGCCTTCAGATGAAGATGTAGAACTCTCAACACCTCCTGCACCATGCCTGCCTGGATGTGGTCATGCTCCCACCTTGATGATAATGGACTGAACCTCTGAACCTGTAAGCCAGCCCCAATTAAATGTTGTTCTTTATAACATCTGCCTTGGTCAGATGTCTCGTCATGGCAGTAAAACCCTAAGACACTGCTCAAGCATGAGTAATGGAGTTTGGATCCTTGCACTTAAATAAAAAGCTGGATGTGGCTGCATGTGTACTTGCAGCTCAGGCATTCTAGGGAACTAAAACAGGAGAATCACTGGAGCTGGCTGGCCACCAACCTAGCTCCTCAGTTAGTGAGAGACACTGTGTCTACAGGAATAAGGTAGAGAGTGACTGAACACCAAACATCATCCTCTTGCTGCCAGATACACAGGCGCACACACACACACACACACACACACACACACACACCACACACACACACACACACCACACACACACACACACACACACACACACACACACACATACATACACACACACCAGCCTCTAGGCATAAAGTAGGAGCGCCTTCACAGACCTTAACCCAGGAAAAACTTCATAATGGAGCTAAAAGGTGCTATCATTCTTCAGATTCTCCCTG
Source organism: Montemys delectorum (assembly GCA_019843815.1). Classification (NCBI taxonomy): domain Eukaryota; kingdom Metazoa; phylum Chordata; class Mammalia; order Rodentia; family Muridae; genus Montemys; species Montemys delectorum. The sequence goes on from JADRCD010212894.1 coordinate 23,895, forward strand.
TTTGGTCAACAAAAGGCCACATGTGGATTAGAGTTCAAAATAGCAAAGATGTACAGAGGGTAGCGAAAGTCTAAATACTCCCATTGACGATGAACACGCACATCGTACTGAATAAGAGCTCAGCCATTAACTATCACACTCTTTGCGAGTATACTCTGCTTGAAGATTTCCCTAACATGTATTTAACACTGCATGAACAGGCACTGAAATTAATTTTTCATGTATGAGAATTGTTGCCCACCTGAGTAAGTGTGCCACTAACACATGCCACTTCTGTGCTGTGATCGCCTAGCCCCACTCAAGACAGAAGAAACCCCATCCTGCCACAACAGGATACTTTGGAACCAGGTACTGATCCCAAGATCTCATGCCTCTAGGTTGAACTAGTGTGTTCCCCAAGTAGCTAGGGAAATGAAGGGCCATGCTAGACATTCAGATGATCCAACAGAGAGCAGGTGTGTCTGTTTTCTTCATCTGTTGATCTTAGACTATTAATTCATGGAAATGTAACATTTGTTCAACCGGCACCATTTGTCATGGCTGGAATACAGCCGAGAGCTGATCAGCCTTGCAAATAGCTTCCAAGTCCATCTGTGAGCTGGTGTTTCCACCGAAGCAGTTGGGTTTGCACTGAGCATGGTCGCCCTAGCAGACTCTTCTTTCCTTCCTTCTTTTCTTTCACTCTTTTTTCCCTTTGGATTTGTTTGTTGGTTTGTTGGTTTGTTTGTTTAAGGGGCTAGGAGAGTTATTTGCTGGTTCATCTGTTTCATGTGTCTTGCTATGTAGCCCTGGCTGGCCTAGAATTTACTGTGTAAGTCAGATGGCCCCCAGCTTACAAAAATCTGCCTGCTTCTGCCTCCAAAATGATAGGATTAAAAGGTCCAGCTCCACAGCCCATCCCAGGCTGGTCTGGAATTAGCAATCTTCTTGCCTTGGCCCCCGACACACACCAGATTCCTTTTTATTGAATCCTTCATTCTTGTCTACCTTATTTTATATATTTTTTCATTTATTTTTTATTTCACCTACATGTATGTGAATCCCGTGTATTTTTTAAAAACGTATTCACTTTACATCCTGCTCACTGCCTCCCTCCCTGTCATCGCTCTCACAATCCTTCCCCCATCTCCCTTCCCTTTCTCCTCTGAGGTCCCTCCAGGGTATCTCCCCACCCTGGTACATCAAGTCTCTGCAAGGCTAGGTTCTTCCTCTCCTACTAGAGCCAGATAAGGCAGTCCAGCTAGAAGAACATATCCCACATACAGGCAACAGCTTTTGGGATAGCCCCCACTGCAGTTGTTCGGGACCCACATGAAGACCAAGCTGCATATCTGTTACATATTTGCAGAGAGACCCAGGTCCAGTCCGTGTATGCTTTTTGGTTGGTGATTCAATTTCTGAGATCCCCAGGGGTCCAGGTTAGTTGATTGCGTTGGTCTTCCTGTGGAGTTCCTATCCCCTTAGGGAGTGCAAGCCTTCCTCCTATTCTTTCATAAGAGTCCCTAAGCTCCATCCACTATTGGCTGTGGGTGTCTGTCTCTGAGTCAGTTGGATGGTCCAGCCTCTCAGAAAACAGCCATGTTTGCAAGCATAACAAAGTATCATCAATAGTGTCAGGGATTAGTGCTTCTCCATGGGATGAGTCTCAAATTGGGCTAGTTATTGATTAGTCGTTCCCTCAGTCTCTGCTCCATCCCCAATCCCTGCATTTATTGTAGACAGAATAAGTTTGGGGTCAGATGTTTGGTGGGTTGGTTGGTGTCCTTATCACTCCATCAGGGTTCCTCCCAGGCCACACAACAGACCCTCCCCAGGCTCCATATACCCAATGCTCTGAGTCACAGCTAAGGACACCACCATTGATTCTTAGACACCTCCCCTATCCCAGGTCTCTGTCTCTTCCTGGAGATGTCTCCCTATCCCCCCACCCAAATTGGGTACAGATTTCTATTCATTCTCATGGCCATCCCTACTTCCCCTCCCCACACCCGACCCCATACCCCCAAGCCCTTCATGATCTCCTTTTCCACCCAGTTCCCTCCATCTGCCTTCCATGACCATTCCATTCCCCATTCCAAGTGAGGTTCAAAAATCCTTGTTTGTGTCCTTCTTCCTGTCCAACCTCCTTGTGCCTATGAAGAGTAACACGGGCATCCTGTATTTTATGGGTAATGCCCACTTATAAGTGAATACATACTGTGCATGTCCTTTTGGAACTGAGTTGCCTCACTCTGGGTAATCCTAATCCATCCATTTGCCTGCAAAGTTCATAATGTCTTTGTTTTTTATAACTGAATAGTATTCCATTGTGTAGATATACCACATTTTCTTTATCCATTCTTCAGTTGAGGGACATCTAAGTTGTTTCCAGTTTCTGGATGTTACAAATAAAGCTATGAACATAGGTGAGCAAGTATCTTTGTGAGATGTTGTAGCATCATTTGGGTATATGCCCAGGAGTGGAATAGGTGGGTCTTAAGGTCTAACTTGAGTTTTCTAAGAAACTGTCAAATTAATTTCCAAAGTGGTTGTACAAGTTTGCACTCCCACCAGTAATGGAGACGTATTCCCTTTCTTCCACATCGTTGCCAACATGTGCTATCATTTGAGTTTTTGATACTAGCCATTCTGACCTGTATAAGATTGAATCTCAGAGTTGTTTTGATTTGTATTTCCTTATGACTAAGGACTTTGAACATTTATTTAAGTGCTTCTTAGCCATTCAAGATTCCTCTCTGTTTAGCTCTGTGCCCCATTTTTAATTGGGTTATTTGGATTGTTGGTGCTTAATTCTTGAGCTTTTCATAAATTTGGATATTAGCCCTCTATCACATGTAGGTTTGGTGAAGATGTAGGCTGATGTTTTGTCCTATTGACAGTGTCCTTTGCCTTACAGAAGCTTCATAGTTTCATGAGGTCCCATTGACCTTAGAGCCTGAGCCATTGATGTTCTGTTCAGGAAATTGTCTCCTGTACCAATGTGTTGGGGGGGGGGGAGCGGGGTATTTTCTACTTTCTCTTCTATGATATTTATTGTAGCCACTTGGATTTGAGCTTTGTGCAGGGTGATAAATACGGATCTATTTTCATTCTTCAACATGTAGACATCCAGTTAGTCTAACACCACTTGTTGAAGATGCTTTCTTTTTCCCATTGCATGGTTTGGGCTTCTTTATCAAAAATCAAGTGTCCATAAGTGTGTGGGTTTATTTCTGGGTATTCTGTTTGACTCCATTGATCAACATGTCTGGTTCTGTACCAGTGTCGTGCAGTTTTTCTATCTTCTTTCTGTTGCTCTGTAGGTGAGGTCAGGGGTGGTAATTGATCCCGAAGTTCGTTTATTGTTCAGAATTGTTTTGGCTATCCTGGGTTTATTGTTTTTTTTTTCTATATGAAGTTAAGAATTACTCTTTCAATGTCTACAAAATGTTTTGTTAGAATATGTATTTGCAAATTGCTTTTGGTAAGATGGCCATTTTTACTATGTTAATCCTACCTATCCATAAACACATGAGATCTTTCCATCTTCTAATGTCTTCTTCAATTTCTTTCTTCAGAGACTTCAAATTTTTGTCATACAGATCTTTCACTTGGTTAGAGTTACACCAAGATATTTTATATTCCTCATGGCATTTGTGAAGAGTGTTGTTCCCCAAATTTCTTTCTTGGCCAGTTTATCATTTGTATAAAGGTGGGCTACTGATTTCTTTGAGTTAAATTTATATCCAGCCACTTTTCTCAAGTTGTTTATCAGCTGTAGAAGTTCTCTGGTAGAATTTTAGGGGTTGCTTATGTATACTATCATATCGCCCAAAATTAGTAATACTTTGACTTCTTCCTTTCCAATTCATATCCCCTTGATCTCCTTTAGTTGTCTTATTTCTCTGGCTAGAACTTCAAGTACTATACTGAATAGGAAGAGAGTGGGCAACCTTGTCTTGTCTCTGATTTTAGTGGAATTGCTTTACTATTTAGCTCTCCATTTAGCTTGATGTTGGCTATTGGCTTGCTGTATATTATTTTGATCGTGTTTAAGTATGTGCCTTTTATCCCTGATCTCTCTAAAACTTTTAACATGAAAGGGTGTTAGAATTTGTCAAAGGCTTTTTCAGCATCTAATAAGATGATCATGTGATTTTTTTTTCCTTCAGTCTGTTTATAAAGTGGATTACGTTGATGGACTTTTACATAATAAGCACTCCCTGCAACCCGAGGATGATGCCTACTTGATCACTATAGATGATGTTTTTGATGTGTTCCTGGATTTGATTTGCATCAATATTCATAACAATAATTGGTCTGAAGTTCTTTTTCTTTCGTTAAATCTTTGTGTGGTTTAGATATCAAGGTGGCTGTGGCCTCATAGAACGAGTTTGGCAGTGTTCCTTCTGTTTCTATTTTATGGAATAGTTCATAGAATCTCTTCCCAAGAGTATCACTCACACATGTGGACTGCTGTCACAGTGACCCTGGGTGTGCTCAATTAACAGCAAGCTTGGGAACATATACAGGGCTCCTTCCTAGCTGCACAAGGCCTTCCTAACTACAATCGATGAAGTATAGTTCAGCCAGCAAAAGGCTGCATAGTGAAAAGTGTAAGTGGAGCATAGAAAGACGTCAGAAATACGAACAACAAAAATCAATAACAACAATGATGATTATGATGATGATGATAGCAGCTTCCTAGTTACCAAGGACCCAACTGGGGAAACTATAGACTAATAAAAGATAATAGTGTCCTTCTGATCTGAGCCGGTGCCCAGAGCAGACCTTGAGCACTAGCTCCACACTCAGTCCCACAACACGCAGAGGAAACTCACTTCGCAGGCATTCTAACACACCCAGGATCTTAGGATCATAGGATCATAGATGAGGAGGCTACAACATCTGCCCTAACACCAGGAGTAACTGGGTCCAGTGAGAACCAGGGATGCAGGAACCCTGCCCAGCCAGTAGCATGGGTTCCTTCCAGTCTGAGCTGGTTCCCTGAGCAGACCTTGGGTGCTAGTTCCACACCCAGTCCCACAAAACCCAGAGAAAGCTCGACTCCCAGGTGCTCTAACACCCCCAGGATCATAGAATCTCAGAAGCTTGGTCACATCAGGTTCTCAGGATCCCAGAGGCAGCTTGACTCCCAGTAGCTCTGACACACCCAGGATCTCAGGATCCCAGGATCCCAGAATTACAGCATCTTAGAGACAGCTGGACTCTGAGGAGTTCTGACACAGCCAGGATCACAGGAAGGACAGGCTCCAGTCAAATACAGTGAGGTCAGGTAACACTAGAGATAACAAGATGCCGATAGGCAAGCATAAGAACACAAGCAACGTGAAGCAAGGTTACTTGGCATCATCAGAACCCACTTCTCCCACCATAGCAAGTCCTGGACACACCATCACACCATAAAAGCAGGATTCAGATCTAAAATCACTTATCATGATGATGATACAGGACTTTAAGAAAGACATAAATAGCACCTTCAAAGAAATACAGGAGAACACAGGTAAAGAGCTAGAAGCTCTTAAAGAGGAAACACAAAAATCCCTTAAAGAACTACAGGAAAACACAATCAAACAGGTGAAGGAAATGAGCAAAACCATGGGAAAAGCAAGATTTAGATTTAAAATCACTTCTCATGATGATGATAGAGGACTTTATTAAGGACATAAATAACTCCCTTTAAAAAAATACAGGAGAACACAGGAAAATAGGTAGAAGCCCTTAAAGAGGAAACACAAAAATCCCTTAAAGAATTACAAGAAAACACAATCAAATAGGCAGCAAGGGAATTGAACAAAACCATCCAGGATTTAAAAATGGAAATAGAAACAATAAAGAAATTGCAAAGGGAGACAACCCTAGAGATAGAAAACCTAGGAAAGAGATCAGGAGTCATAGATGCAAGCATCACCAACAGAAGATAAGAGATAGAAGAGAGAATCTCAGGGGCAGAAGATACCATAGAAAACATTAATATAACAGTCAAAGAAAATGCAAATAGCAAAAAGCTCCTAACCCAAATCATCCAGGAAATCCAGGACACAATGAGAAGACCAAACATAAGGATATAGAAGACCAAACCTAAGGTATAGAAGAGAGCAAAGATTTCCAACTTAAAGGGCCAGTAACTATCTTCATCAAAATTATAGAAGAAAACTTCCCTAACCTAAAGAAAGAGATACCCATGAACATACAAGAAGCCTACTGAACTCCAAATAGACTGGACCAGAAAAGAAATTCCTCCCGTCACCTAATAATCAAAACACCAAATGCACAAAACTAAGAAAGAATATTAAAATCAGTAAGGAAAAAAGGTCAAGTAACATATAAAGGCAGGCCTATAAGAATTACACCAGACTTCTCACCAGAGACTATGAAAGCTAGAAGATCCTGGGCAAATGTCATACAGACCCTAAGAGAACACAAATGCCAGCCCAGGCTACTATACCCAGCAAAACTCTCAATTACTATAGATGGAGAAACCAAGATATTGCATGACAAAATGAAATTTATACAATATCTTTCCACAAATCCAGCCCTAAAAAGATGAATAGATGGAAAACGCCAACACAAGAAGGGAGACTACACCCTAGACAAAGCAAGAAAGTAATCTTCATTTAACAAATCCAAAAGAAGAGAGCCACACAAATATAATTCCACCTCTAACAACAAAAGTAACAGGAAGCAACAATCACTTTTCCTTAATATCTATTAATATCAATGGACTCAATTCCCCAATAAAAAGACATAGACTAACAGACTGGATACATAAACAGGACCCGTCATTTTGCTGTGTACAAAAAATGCACCTCAGTGACAAAGGCAGACACTACCTCAAAGTAAAAGGCTGAAAAAAATTTTTCCAAGTAAATGGTCCCAAGAAACAAACTGGAGTAGTCATTCTAATATTGAATAAAATCGACTTTCAACCAAAAAATATAAGGAAAGACACTTACTCATTGAAGGAAAAATCTACAAAGATGAACTCTCAATTCTGAACATCTATGCTCCAAATGCAAGGACACCCACATTCATAAAAGAAACTTTATTAAGCTCAAAGCACACATCACACCATACACAATAATTAAGTGGGAGACATCAGCACCCCACTCTCAGCAATGGACAGATCATGGAAACAAACTAAACAGAGACACAGTGAAACTAACAGAAGTTATGAACCAAATGAATTTAACAGATATCTATAGAACACTTCATCCTAAAACAAAAGAATATACCTTCTTCTCAGCACCTCATAGTACTTCTCCAAAATTGACCTTATAATCAGTCACAAAACAGGCCTCAACAGATACAAGAAGATTGAAATAATACTATGCATCCTATCAGATCACCATGGACTAAGGCTGATCTTCAATAACAACAAAAACAATGGAAAATCCACACACACATTGAAGCTGAACAACATTCTACTCAATAACTTAGTCAAGGAAGAAATAAAGAAAGAAATTAAAGACTTTCTAGAATTTAATGAAAATGAGGCCACATCTTACCAAAACTTATGGGAAACCATGAAAGCAGTGCTAAGAGGAAAACTCATAGCTCTAAGTGCCTCCAAAAAGAAACTGGAGAAAGCATACACTAGCAGCTTGACAGCACACCTGAAAGCTCTAGAACAAAAAGAAGCAAATATACCCAAGAGGAGTAGACAGAAATAATCAAACTCAAGGCTGAAATCAAACAAGTAGAAACAAAAAGAACTGTACAAAGAATCACCAAAACCGGAAGATGGCTCTTTGAGAAAATCAACAAGATAGATAAACCCTTAGCCAGACTAGCCAGAGAGCACAGAGACAGTATCCAAATTAATGAAATCAGAAATGAAAAGGGAGACACAACAACTGAAACTGAGGAAATTCAAAAAATCATCAGATCCTACTACAAAAGCCTATACTGAACCAAATTGGAAAACCTAGATGGATGAAATGGACAAATTTCTAGACAAATAACAGATGCCAAAGTTAAATCAAGATCAGATAATCCATCTAAACAGTCTCATAACCCCTAAAGAAATAGAAGTAGTGATTAATAGCCTCCCAACCAAAAACAGCCCAGGATCAGATGGGTTTAGTGAAGAATTCTATCAAACCTTCAAAGAAGACCTAATACCAATACTCTTTAAGCTATTCCACAAAATAGAAACAGAAAGAACACTGCCCAATTGATTCTATGAAGCCACAATTACTCTGATATCTAAACCACACAAAGACCCAACGAAGAAAGAGAACGTCAGACCAATTTTCCTTATGAACATACAAAAACACTCAATAAAATTCTCGCAAACCAATTTCAAGAACACATCAAAATGATCATTCACCGTGATCAAGTAGGCTTCATCCCAGGGATACAGGAATGGTTCAATACATTGAAATCCATCAACATAATCCACTACATAAACAAACTCAAAGAAAGAAACCACATGATCATTTTATTAGATGCAGAAAAGCATTTGACAAAATTCAACATCCATTTTTGTTAAAAACCTTGGAAAGATCAGGAATTCAATGCCCATACCTAAACATAGTAAAAGCAATATTCAGCAAACCAGTAACCAACATCAAACTAAATGGAGAAAAAGTTGAAGCAATCCCACTAAAATCAGGGACTAGACAAGGCTGCCCACTCTCTCCCTATCTATTCAATATAGTACTTGAAGTTCTAGCCAGAGCAATTAGATAACAAAAAGAAGTCAAAAGGATACAAATTGGAAAGGAAGAAGTCAAATTATCACTATTTGCAGATGATATGATAGTATACTTAAGTGACCCCAAAAATTCCACCAGAGAGCTCCTAAACCTGATAAACAACTTCAGCAAAGTAGCTGGATATAAAATTAACTCAAGCAAATCAGAGGCCTTCCTCTACACAAAGGATAAACAGGATGAGAAAGAAATTAGGGAAACAACACCCTTCACAATAGTTACAAACAATATAAAATACCTCGGTGTAACTCTAACTAAGCAAGTAAAAGATCTGTTTGACAAGAACTTCAAGTGTCTGAAGAAAGAAATCGAAGAAGATCTCAGAAGATGGAAAGATCTCCCATGCTCATGGATTGGCAGGATTAATATAATAAAAATGTAAAATTGGCCATCCTGCCAAAAGCAATCTACAGATTTACTGCAATACCGATTAAAATTCCAACTCAACTCTTCATAGAGTTAGAAAGAGCAATTTGCAAATTCATTTGTAATAACAAAAAAATCTAGGATAATGAAAACTATTCTCAACAATAAAAGAATTTCTGGGGGAGTCACTATCCTTGACCTCAAGCTGTATTACAGAGCAATAATGATAAAAGAAAACTATATGGTATTGGTACAGAGACAGGCAGCAAGCTCAATGGAATACAATTGAAGACCCAGAAATGAACCTACACACCTATGGTCACTTGATCTTTGACAAAGGAGATAAAACCTTCCAGTGGAAAAAAAAAGACAGCATTTTCAGCAAATGGTGCTGGTTCAACTGAAGTCAGCATGTAGAAGAATGCAAATCGATCCATTCCTATCTCCTTCTACAAAGCTCAAGTTCAAATGGATCAAGAACCTCCACATAAAACCAGATACACTGAAACTAATAGAGAAAAAACTGGGGAAGATCCTTGAAAACATGGGCACAGGAGGAAATTTCCTGAATAGAACACCAATGACTTATGCTCTAAGATCAAGAATTGACAAATGGGACCACATAAAATTGCAAAGCTTCTGTAAGGCAAAGGACACTGTCAATAGGACAAAATGGGAACCAACAGATTGGGAAAAGATCTTTACCAATCTTACATCCAATAGAGGACTAGTATCCAATATATACAAAGGACTCAAGAAATTAGACTCTAGAGAACCAAATAACCCTATTAAAAAGTGATAAACAAGGATTTCTCACCTGAGGAATATGGAATGGCCGAGAAGCACCTAAAGTAATGTTCAACATCCTTAGTCATCAGGGAAACGCAAATCAAAACAACCCTGAGATTCCACCTCTCATTAGTCAGAATGGTTAAGATCAAAAACTCAGGTGACAGCAGATACTGGCAAGGATGTGGAGAAAGAGGAACACTCCTCCATTGTTGATGGGATTGAAAACTTGTATAACCACTCTGGAAATCAGCCTGGCAGTTCTTCAGAAAATTGGACATAATATTACCTGAGGACCCAGCTATACCACTCTTGGGCTTATACCCAAAAGATTCTCCAACATATAACAAAGACACATGTTCCACTATGTTCATAACAGCTTTATTTATAATATCTAGAAGCTGGAAAGAACCCAGATGTCCTTCAACAAAGGAATGGATACAGAAAATGTGATACAGAAATACATTTATACAATGGAGTACTACTCAACTATTAAAAACAATGATTCATGAAATCTTTAGGCAAATATATGGAACTAGAAAATATCATCCTGAGTGAGGTAACCCAATCACAAAAAAACACACATGGTATGCACTCACTGATAAGTGGATATTAGCCCAAAAGCTCTGAATACCCAAGATACAATTCATAGACCACATGAAGCTCAAGAAGAAAGACCAAAGTATGGGTATGTCAGTCCTTCTTAGAAAGGGGAACAAAATACTCATGGGAGCAAATACCTGGAAATCCATCCCATATACAGTCACCAAACCCAAACACTATTGTGGATGCCAAGAAGTGCTTTCTGAAAGGAGCTTGATATAGCTGTCTCCTGAGAGACTCTGCCAGAGCCTGAAAATACAGAGGCGGATGCTCGAAGCCAACTATTGGACTGAGCATGAGGTCCCCAATGGAGGAGTTAGAGAAAGGACTGAAGTTGCTGAAGGGGTTTGCAACCTCATAGGAAGAACAATAGTATCAACCAACCAGACCCCTCAGAGCTCCCAGGGACTAAACCACCAACCAAAGAGTACACATGAAGGGACCCATGGCTCTAGCTGCATATGTAGCAGAGGATGGCCTTGTCGGGAATCAATGGGATGAGAGGCCCTTGGTTCTGTGAAGGCTCAAGGCCCCAGTGTAGGGGAATTCAAGGGTGGGGAGGGTGTGGGTGGGTGGGGGAGCACCCTCATAGAAGCAAGGGGAGGGGGAGTGGTATAGGGAGTTTCCGGGGGTGGGGAGACTGGGAGAGGGGATAACATCTGAAATGTAAATAAAGAAAATATCCAATAAGAAAGATTATTTTTGTACTAAAAAAATAAAAATATAACAACAAAAGTGTACTTCTTAAAATGTTTTTGTGTTTAACAGACTCCTATTCCCTACTCTTACCATGAACACTTTTCCTAAACCCAACATTTTTCCACCTTCCAACTAAAGCTTGAAAGTGGCAAAATAGTTTGCAGTTCCATACCAACTTTTAGAATCTGTATCTTTTTTTTCCATGTTCCATGAATGAACATTTTAACACATAGTGTCTCTCAGCAAGGGAAGTTTGCACAGGACCATTGGCAAACACTATTCTCCTTACAGAGGGATGAGTTTGAGTAGGATGGAGTTCCCTGCAAGGAACCAACCATTCATGATTCTCTACCAGTGTGAACCATATTATTTTCCTCAGCATGGTTGCAAGGACTCTTTCAGAGGACATTGCACATCCTCCTAAAGCGCCAATCTATGTATTGTGTCACATGTGAGGGGTGGGAGAATGTGGAAAAATCACTTCTTCAGTCTCCATGACTCTGAATTACAACCTTTTTTGATTTAGCCTATTCTGCAAACTGGCTGCTCTTGTGAGACACAGGATTTCACTCTTTGGTAAGTAAAAGGATGTGTTGTGAAAGGCAGCACTCCTTCCTGTAATTACCTTGAGCCTTCATTTGTGGCTCCCTTAGAAAACCTGTACTTGGGACTGAGGTGTCACCTAAAATTTCCATAGAAAATTGGTCTGAAGCATGATTAATGACCTCTCTACGTCTTTAACAGCTCAGATTTTCCACACCAATGAATGTTTTAAGCTCTGCTTGTGACATCCATCATGAAGCAGAGGCTCTGTCAGACTGGAGATAAATGCCTTGTCCCTGAACACAGACCTGGCACTTTGTGTGTTGCTGGTTAATTATACTGGGCTAAGGCTTATGCATACTAAGAAGGCTGTATTTAACAGCCAGGCTGGTTTGGGAAGTCATGGCTAATGTTTTTCATTCTAGGGAGCGATTCAACTACAATGGTGAGCTGTCTTCATATCTTAGCTCAGACACTCGACACAAGGTAAGTCTGATGTTTTATTTCTAATAGTTTCTTATGTCTCCTTATCTAACCCTCAGACAAAGATGGCCTTAGAAGTTAGCATTCTGCTTCTCATTCCCACAGTCTAGACCTATTGTCACGGACCATCTTAAATATGAAGCAGTTAATCAGCTAGTACCCTCTCTTACTAAATTGTTTTTTCAGGAGATACAATGTATAAATAACATAGCAACATTCAGTTTGTGCCTAATAGTACACACACACACACACACATACACATATACGTACAGGTAGAGATATCTGGTAGGTGGTGAAACCCTTGTCATCCTGAAAATAAATAAATAAATAAATAAATAAATAAATGACACAAGTGTCTTAATCAGGGTTTCTATTCCTGCACAAACACCATGACCAAGAAGCTAGTTGGGGAGGAAAGTGTTTATTCAGCTTACACTTCCATATTGCTGTTCATCACTAAAGGAAGTTAGGACTGGAACTCAGGCAGGTAAGGAAGCAGAAGCTGATGCAGATGCAATGGAGGGATGTTACTTATTAGCTTGCTCTCTTATAAAACCCAAGACTTCCAGCCCAGAGATGGTACCACCCACAAGGGGTCCTCACCTCTTGATCACTAGTTGAGAAAATGCCTTACAGCTGGATGGATCTCATGGAGGAATTTCCTCACCTGAAGCTCCTTTCTCTGTGATAACTCCAGCTTGTGTCAAGTTGACACACAAAACCAGCCAGTAGACACAAGATAATTTGAGAATCTGCAGGAAGGATGGCTGAACAGGAAAGGAGGTTTTTGGGTTTTTTGTTTTGTTTTGGTTTTTGGTTTTTTTGGGGTTTTTTTGTTTTTTGTTTTTTTGGT